>CM067370.1:151472022-151474367 GCA_034401795.1 Chaetoderma sp. LZ-2023a | reverse complement strand
TTCATCAGGATTATCATCACCAATAACATATCTACCACCTACTACACCACTAAACATCGACAATCACAGATCCACAAATGCAGGTATAAATCCATATATGCAGTGTGAATCCATAAACCCACAATACTGCGATCATACAGAAGGGACCATTGCCAGCCGAGCATCAGTAATTGCTGCTGCAATGAACATGGCTCATGACTTACCATACAATTTTAATTAGTTGTGCTAGGTACATAGAACATGTCCCTAGATGTACCCTTTATCTGTTAGCAAAATATTATTGATTTATATTTGTAACATTGCAAATGTTTAGTTACAACACATTTCGTTGCTAACGTGCTCTTCAGTTGTATAAGTACCATGGCAGTATGCCATTTGTTTATTTTAACCCTTTAAATCCGAAAGACCAAAGTACGAAATAAAGTTAGCAATGAAAGACATATTTTGTTCATTATTACCTCACCTGGCCCGAAGGGCCAGACGAGCTTATGTCGTGGCGACCGTCCGTCGTCCGTCCGTCCGTCCATCCGTCGTCCGTCGTCCGTCGTCCGTCGTCCGTCGTCCGTCGTCCGTCGTCCGTCGTCCGTCAAACCGCTTCTCCTCCTTAATGGCTTGGCAAATTTTAACCAAATTTGGTTGGAAGGATGCTATGGTGGATGGCTCCAAAACTTCCATTCAGATTTTTGATCCGTCGTTTTTCACGCCTGCCATCTTGGATTTTGTCCATTTTTTGAAAATCACATAGTAAACCAATGGGAAAGCCAGAATGCCATTTTTACCAGAACTAATAAACCAATTTTAACCAAATTTGGCAGAGACCAGCCTTGGGTCATTGAGATCCAAGTTTGTTCAAATGAAGCTGTTCGGTCAATTTGGCCTGTGGCCATCATGGATTTTCATAAATTCAAAAATTGCCATAGGAAATGTATGGGCTCATTCATTTCCTATGGGAATTCTCAACCTATAGGAAATGTAATGGCAATACAATTCCTATGGATATTCTGGCCTCATAGAAAATGTACTGGGGTCAATCTTATTTGGGGTCATTGGGGTGAAGGTCACTTATGGTCATCAAGGTCAAGGTTATTTGAGTCATCGGTGTCAAGGTCATTTAGGGTCATCAGCGTCAAGTTCATTTGGGACCATTGGGTCAAGGTCATTCAGGATTATGAGGGTCAAGGCAATTCAGGTTAATCAGGTTCAGTGTTATTTGGAGTCATCGGGGTTCAAGGTCATTCAGGGTCATCAGTGTCAAGCTCATTCAGGACCATCAGAGTCAAGGTCTTACCGTCAACTTGTATCTCTTTCACTGTCTGTCATCATTTTTGTCGCGGTCATCATTTTATCTCGCCTCCCAGCCCCAACCCCCAACCCCATACCCCCACCATGTAGCAGTACCGTTGTGTTCAGGACTATCTTCCACCAGCACAAGTGCATATATCTATCTATCTATCGGTCAGTCGGTCGGTCGGTTCGGTCGGTCGGTCGGTCGGTCGGTCGGTCGGTCGGTCGGTCGGTCGGTCGGTCGGTCGGTCGGTCGGTCGGTCGGTCGGGTTCGGTCGGTCGGTCGGTCGGTCGGTCGGTCGGTCGGTCGGTCGGTCGGTCGGTCGGTCGGTCGGTCGGTCGGTCGGTCGGTCGGTCGGGTCGGTCGGTCGGTCGGTCGGTCGGTCGGTCGGTCGGTCGGTCGGTCGGTCGGTCGGCGTCGGTCGGTCGGTCGGTCGGTCGGTCGGTCGGTCTCGGTCGGTCGGTCGGTCGGTCGGTCGGTCGGTCGGTCGGTCGGTCGGTCGGTCGGTCGGTCGGTCGGTCGGTCGGTCGGTTCGGGCTCGGTCGGTCGGTCGGTCGGTCGGTCGGTCGGTCGGTCGGTCGGTCGGATCGGGTCGGTCGGTCGGTCGGTCGGTTCGGTCGGTCGGTCGGTCGGTCGTCGGTCGGTCGGTCGGTCGGTCGGTCGGTCGTCGGTCGGGTCGGTCGGTCGGTCGGTCGGTCGGTCGGTCGGTCGGTCGGTCGGTCGGTCGGTCGGTCGTCGGTCGGTCGGTCGGTCGGTCGGTCGGCTCGGTCGGTCGGGTCGGTCGGTCGGTCGTCGGATCGGTCGGTCGGTCGGTCGGGTCGGTCGGTCGGTCGGTCGGTCGGTCGGTCGGTCGGTCGGTCGGTTCGGTCGGTCGGTCGGTCGGTCGGTCGGTCGGTCGGTCGGATCGGTCGGTCGGTCGGTCGGTCGGTCGGTCGGTCGGTCGGTCGGATCGGTCGGTTCGGTCGGTCGGTCGGTCGGTCGGTCGGTCGGTCGGTCGGTCGGTCGGTCGGTCGGTCGGTCGGTCGGTCGGTCGGTCGGTCGGTCGGTCGGTCGGTCGGTC
>CM067370.1:151417022-151467022 GCA_034401795.1 Chaetoderma sp. LZ-2023a | reverse complement strand
CCGGGAACAAATAACCCCATAAAACTCTGTGCAAATTCCTAAAATTACCTGGGACAATTTTATAATTCAATGGCATATTACTTTATCGATTGATTATTAAATTACCCCAGTCTGTTTATTTCTTAACATGAATTATTAAACATAACAATATCAAAGTGCAGACTAAAATGAATTACATGACACAGATTAATTAAAAGACACAGATAAATCAGCTGTAGTAATTAAACGATTTAAGCTAGTACAGGCTCATTTATTTTTACAGCTCCCAACTCTATTGAAACTATGTTTGTTTTGCACCATATGTCCTTGAATACCTTTTCTTTACCATGCTGCTTTAATCTAAAATATTCGCAAGGAATATGATTCAGCAGCATTGAACGAAATATTGCCTTTATTGCTCTATTGTGATTGCCCATAGATGGATTTTTCGTCTGTGCACACCGATGTTTCCAAATGGCCCAAACACCTATGGCTAGTATTGTTATTAAAATAGTCCTTTCAGACTTTATGATATTTACACCGCTTGATCCAAATTCTCTAAATAAGACTACATGCGTGTCTAGAACAATGGGCATCGCTCCAAATTTTGCCAAGATTTGGCTGATATAGTCCCAAAATTGTGACGATATTGGACATTCCACAAATAAATGCTCGATTGTTTCCTCGTCTGTTTGACATAAGTAACACCTATCAGAAGTCGTAATATTGCACTTGTATGTCAAGTGTCCCACCCATAGACGTCGATGTAGTAATCGCCACAATAAATCACGAGCCATATTTGGTATGGATGGAGAATGTAAGATTTTCCATACATTTTTCCAACTGGATGGTTTATAGCTTGAGTCATCCCATCTCCTAATTGCTATGGGAGGTGTTACTTGTTTTCGTCTCATAATATGGTACCATTCCTTGGATCTCATCTTGTATTTTAACATCTCATCATCAAGAACTAATGCGGGTTGTGGAGTCAAACTATTATTATTTACATTTGGCAGACGAAACCATTCAATTGGTACAGCATGTTTTATTTTATTTAGCAACCGCTGGACATCTATATGCCTCATATGTGTTTTTCTAGCTACGTCTTGCATTGAAATCCATCTACGTGTTTGAGGGTGTATCATATCCGATAAATGTTGAATGCCATATTTTGCAAAGGACGGTAGATAAAGTACTGCATTGTTATAACATATATTACTATTGCCCCACAATTGCTGTTCTAGTACTTCCTTCCAGCACGTAGGTGGAGGCATGTATCTGTCAAATATTTCTAACCCCTTAACTTGATCTTTAAACACATCTGGTATCATTTGGCTATTCGGAGGTGGCTTCTTTGAGGTAAACACATGCTCCGCCAGAAATGGTTCTACAATTCTCTCCATGAGAGCTCGTGAAACACATGCCCACGTCTCATCTGATGTAATAAGATCATCCAAAAATTTTAACCTTAAAGAAACACATTTCACTTTAATATCAATTAAATCAAGTCCTCCTTCTAACTTAGCATTATTGAGAACACGATGGGAAACTAAATGATTCTTTTCTTCCCATATGAATGACAATATCAACTCATTAACCTCCTTTTCTACATGTTTTGGCATGTGTACAACCGATGCTGTATACCATAGCCCAGATAATGCCAAGTTGTTGACAACAAACACTCTACCAAAGATTGAAAGACGACGACGCTTCCAATTTGCTAATATTCTCTTAAGCTTAGATACTCGTTCATTCCAATTTTGTATTGTATTCGGTTTCCTGCCAAAATAGATGCCTAAAATCTTAATGGTATCATTAGACCAATTGATTTCAAGTGGCTGGTCATTCCGCTCTTTCCATGGCCCCAGAAATAATCCTTTGGATTTTCCTTTATTGATTTTCAAACCAGATGCATTTTGGAACTTTTCTAGTACGTGGTTTAAAATTGCAAAATCATTGTTTGAACTGGTAAACACAGTTGTGTCATCAGCATATTGTGACAGCTTAAGTGGTCTTTCTATGCCACGAATACATATGCCTTGAAAGTTATTATTTTGCCTCAATGCTATGCCAAGTGATTCCATCACAATAACAAATAATAATGGCGATAGGGAACACCCCTGTCTAACCCCACGTTCTAAGACAATTTCTCTGGATAATTGATTGTTCACTAAATAGCTACTCTTGATATCCGTATATAAAATCTTTACCCATTTAATAAAGTTTGAGCCTAACCCAAACGATTGCAAAGAATTAAAAAGAAAATCCCATTCCACACGGTCAAATGCCTTTTCATTGTCCAAGGCAATCACAGCTGAAGGGATGCTATCCTTCTCAACCAATTGTATAAGGTCTCTTATTACCATGGTATTGGTTAGAATTGTCCTCCTGGGTACAGCACATGTCTGCTCTGTTCCAATGATTTCTCCTAAAACACTACCTAGTTTCAATGTTAGTGCTCTGGATATTATTTTGTAGTCTACACATAGTAGAGAAATTGGTCTGTAGTTCTGAATTAGACGTCTGTCATTTCCTTTATATATTAGCCTTACGTATGCCCTAGCCATAGTTGGTGGTAAATGGCCTTTCTCAAAAATTTCAGTGCCTAATTCTTCCATTATTGGACCTACAAGGTGCCAACACGTTTGGTAAAATTCAACTGGAAGGCCATCACACCCCGGTGATTTTTCTAGTTTCATACCTTTAAGGGATTTAGTTAAATCTTCTAGTGTTAAGGGTTGATCACAAAATTCACTGCCTGTGTCTGACACCTTTTTGTCTATATTTGCTAACAAATCCAATTTTGCATCTTCATCAATTCCCTCTGACTTGTACAATGACTCATAGTAATTGCATACAATAGTACTCATTTCATTGTTGGTAAAGACGGTTGAACCATCCGGCATGTTTAATGAGCACATCACCTTATCTATTGCCCGTGCTTTTTCTAATGCGCAAAAATATCGGGTTGGCTTTTCCCCTTCTGCGTGCATCTGGGCTCTTGCTCTAATTTTTGCACCCTCAAACTCATAGTGTTCTATATCTCTTATTTTACTTTTAATTTTAACCAGTAATTCATAATAATTCTCTTCACCATTATTTACTTTAGCATTAAATTTCATCAGTGATCGATGAAGTGTTTTCTTGCGTTTGCGTATTTCCTGTGCTTTTCTAATAGCATACTTTCGGGAAACATACTTTAAATCCAGTTTAACATCCTCCCACCATTGCAATGTGCTCTTATATGATGCTTTCCTATTAATCCAATGTTGCCAACAACTCTCTATATTATTCTTATAAAATTCTTCTCCCAACAGTGTTGTGTTTAATTTCCAAAACCCGACCCCTTTTGTTACCCAGTCAGCATTGGCAAAGGTTACACAAACCATGTTATGATCAGAGAATGCAACTGGCTTAATATTAACCTCTCTCCAGTACCCTGTTAACAAACTATTCACATAAATTCTGTCGATCCTTGAACCAACTTTACCATCTACCGAAAACCATGTAAGATCTTTACCATGAGGTTTTGATATTCTATAGATGTCCACTAAATTTTCATTATCACATATTTCTTTTAAGAGTCTATGTGATGTATCAGTATAAGTTGAAGTTGCATTCCTGTCATTTTCTTTGTCTCAGACACAATTAAAGTCACCACCCATTACTAAGTTTTCAGTGATGTTATCTAGTGCTGTTTTAGACATCTCCTTAAAAAAATTACGACGTAGTTGATGAGATGTAGGTGCATATATACACAGCAACGTGATACGTGTTTGTTGTATATCTAGCGTGACTCTCACCCAGCGACCATTTGCACCTGATACTGAAGAGATTATATTTACATAGGCTGAACAACGAGGGAGTATAACAATTGCTACGCCTGCACTATTATCTTGAGATAACGAATAAAATATTCTGGATCCAGAAATCTTTTCTAAATTATCGTATAATTCTGACTTCTGAATTTTTGTTTCCTGTATCAAAGCAATGTCAATCTGCTCATTTTTCAGAGTCTCTAGTAAGTGACGTTGCTTTATGTCACTATTTAAGCCTCTACAATTGAGTGTGCAAATTAGCATAAAAGGTAATAAAATGCTGTGTAAAACCGCCATTATTAAGCTAACTAGATTTTGGTTTTTTCGACCCTCTCTTAGACCATTTACCTATTTTACTCACAAACGCTGCATTACTTAGCTCAACTTTTTCCAAATGCTTATATTTTAATATATCTGAATCATGACGCAGATGCCTATATTTAACACCATTTGCCGTCACATATGGAACTAACACCTCTCCTGCCTCTGACCTGTACATGACCATTTCATCAGGTGATTTAGAACTCTGTGTTTGAATGGATATATCAGATTCAGCGACTGACATATTATCGTCTTCTATATCACTTTCCTCTATTTCTGATTCAGAACTCTCTCCATCTTTCTGTCGCTTTGTTCCACTCAATCGATCCGAGACACCAATTACTTTCTCTATATTATTTAAATCGTCTAGATTGAGTGTACTCAGTGGAAATTCAAAGTTAGTTTCAGTATCTTGCGACCTGAATTTTACTTGTCCTAAATTAAAACTCTCTTCCAGAGGGTATTGATCCTCATCTTCAACTTGTGTGGAATTAGCCTCTCTGTCATCAAACTTGGATTGACTTGTTACTGGAGCAAGACTTAGCCCCTCATCTAGAACCTCTATTTCATCGCCTGCAACTACAGCGATTGGATTCTTAGTTTTTTCCCCATGCTTCTCATTAACATGGACTTCAGCTACAATCTCAGCAACTACTGGTTCGATGACATTTTCCTTAGCAGCGTGCTTCCCATTAGTATGAATTTCCGCTACAATCTCAGCAGCTACCGGTTCTATGACATTCTCTTTAGAGACAACTTGCTCTGCACTTTTATCAGCACCCTTTTTGACATATTTGTTCTGCGGGCATCGCCACTTAAAATGATCAGATGATCCACAAACTAGACATTTGTTTTTGTTAGGGCAATCTGTTGCAAGATGTTCTGTGCTTAAGCAGATTCTACACTCTTTGATTTGCCCCCTGTACCATAATGGCAAGATAAATCGACCATCTATGGTGACCTTGCTTGGGAGAGGTTGTTCTACCTTTTCAAACCAAATTCTTCTGATGCCATTTTCTAAGGTTCGATCAAATGGATAGGTCTCGTGTTCTACTTTGTCCACTTTGCCATACTTGATCAATTCAGTGATAACCCGTTCATCTGGGATCTCTAATGGAACCTTCATCTTGACTAATAGACGATCAGAATCTATTTCCTCCACATTACACACCTCACCCTTCACGACAAGGACCTCGTCGAGCAACTTTTCCTTCACACTTTCATTAACTACGGTGACATTCCATACAGATTTGGAAACATTAACGAGACCTTGAAGGACCCGTGGCCCTGCCCCAACTACATCCTTCAACCCATGATACACCTCAATTGCCGAAATACCCCAAGCCTTTGTCGTGATTTTAAGACTCAGGGTACGCTTATATGAGGTTGCCATGGTGTTTTATAAAAAGAGGAACCCCATACTACTACAATATATAATACAAATATATAACACCAAGACGTCGGGGAAAGAGCTAAACACTAAATAAATAGTGTCCCCTTTTGAAACCCTGACGTCTACCAACAAATATACGAATAGAGAGTACAGTCGTATATTTGTTAGTTTGAACCACTTTCTAAGTGGTTCACTAACACCTAGCCGATTAAAGTATGCTAACAAATATATGATTAAATAGTCAAGTCATATATTTGTTAGTCTGTTCGAGTTGACCGGGGACAGCCAACTGACTATAAGGAGTAATATAGTTAAAGAACTAGGCGTGTGCTTACAAATGACAAAGGATTTAAATCCACTCACTCAAGCGATCTTGCCAAATACAATGCGCTAGCCTACGATCTATAGAAATAGCAGACCGGCGCGGGGAGAAATGTATTGCATTGACGACAGTAAGAGGAGCCCTATTAAATGGCGAAAACCGCCAGCTAAGAGTAATGCCTTTAGAAAATAGAGACACAAAATGCGCTCCAACCAAGACAAGAATTTACAAATTAAATATAAAGTTTGAAAGGAAATACTAATACGAAATATATGTATAAAATTTATCTACAAAATCGCGCTAGAAACTAGCAAATTCGGGCAGCAATTGCAGAGCTAAATAAACGCGTGCGTTCACTTCGACTACTACTACTACTACTACTACTACTACTACTACTACTACTACTACTACTACTACTACTACTACTACTACTACTACTACTACTACTACTACTACTACTACTACTACTACTACTACTACTGCTGCTGCTGCTGCTGCTGCTGCTGCTGCTGCTGCTGCTGCTGCTGCTGCTAGTACGACTACTACTACTACTACTACTACTACTACTACTACTACTACTACTACTACTACTACTACTACTACGACTACGACTACGACTACTACTACTACTACTACTGCTGCTGCTGCTGCTGCTGCTGCTGCTGCTGCTGCTGCTGCTGCTGCTGCTGCTGCTGCTAGTACGACTACTACTACTACTACTACTACTACTACTACTACTACTACTACTACTACTACTACTAATAATAATAATAATACTAATAATAATAATAATAATAATAATAATAATAATAATAATAATAATAATAATAATAATAATAATAATAATAAAGTGTTGCCAGTATTCGCTATTCAGCCAACATCCCACAATCCCTTGCGCGGAACAGGTTCCGGTCTATTTACAGACTTGTTTATCGTCCCAGCGCTTCCTTGTTTATTTGTCAAAATTTAGGTACCAATCTTCATAAAATTTCTCTTTCACCACAATGTACTAATTACGTAAATATCTAATAACAAACGTACGAAAATCAATTATGGTTTTATGCGTTTTGAAAGCAAAATTTGAAAAAGAATTAAACAGCGATGCCACCTGTACCCGTGATTTATTTTTTCCAGGTTCGTCACTATAACTATTAATACTGCACACATTAAAAATAATGTTCGTGATCGATGCAGGCTAGGACATACTGTGGTATAATACGCGTTGATGTATGCATATTTTCTCTCCCAATTAAAAATCATAACACTGACATCGAGATATCTGAAGAGGTAGTGGTCCATCTTATGAAAAAAACCATGTTTACGAAAGTGCATTCGTTCTACCAGGGACGGGCCGAGCAGCGGGGAAATCTGGCACGGAACAATGGCCAGTGCCAGAGGGAATCAGAGCATCTACATTTCCACAATATCCAGGTGAGAGGAGTCAAACCCACCCCACACTTGTGTGGTTTACATAGATCCAATACCAGCTATTCGATCACCCACAGTTGTTATATCGCGTGATTGTATTAAAAAATAAAATATGAGTGAGAGTACCACTTCCAACTGTTCCATGCCCATGTGGTGTAGTAACGTGGGCAAGGTTCAATGGCGTTGGCAAAGGGCACCTTTGAAGGCTAACCCCTCAGAGAGCATCTAGATTCCGAGGTGAACAATTATGCTTTGCCCACACCCCGACGCCAAATACCCGTACTCCAGCAGAGCGGGTATCTGGTGTCGGGTTGAGGGTGATGGCCCAATATTCCGGCAATCCATTAGTCCGACAGCCCATTAGTCCGGCGGCTCATTAGTCCGACAGCCCATTAGTCCAGCAGCTCATTAGTCCGACAGCCCATTAGTCCGGCAGCTCATTAGTCCGACAGCCAATAATTCCGTCAAAATATAAGTCAATGGATGATGCTATCCAATATGGTTGATTGGTTAGGTTACAGAGACCGGAGTATAGTCCACTACTTTTACAGCTCTTAGAATGCTATTTAGTTAATAAACACTGAGCAATTGCACAGGTTGTGTAAACGATAAATTAGATAATATTGTTGAAGGCGTACATCAAAAGAAAGCTATGAATCGTTTTTACAGATTTATGTATTCGTTTTTACAATAATGCACCACTCCCCCTCCCCCAACCTATTATCATCATCATTATTAATTAGCATTATCATCATCATCATCATCATCATCATCATCATCATAATCATCATTACTATCATCATTATTATCATCATCACATTTAGCATTATTTTCATTATCATTATTATCATCATTATCATCATTGTTATCACCATAATTATCATCATTATTATTTAATATCGTTTTCATTTTCATTAACAAGATCAAGATTGACTAACTGAAGCGAACACGACATGCACATATGCCTATGTTTATTTCCTTCACGTATTCCTATAGTAAGTTGTAGGTGATAGAGGTGCCAACAAACCGATTTTGAAAGCGTCGATTCTAGGATTGCCAACGCTATTAGTAAGCCAAAATTCTAACTTGTCTAATAAATGTTCAATTGACTATTTTGAACACAATTTGATTCAAAAGACATTGTTGCCTTACTCTTCCAAGCTAATTAGGCTCAAAATATTCGACAGTAGACCTACGTTTTATTTTGTTTTGGAAACATGTTAAGGTATTTCTGAGCTATAATGTCTGTACTTGCTGATCATCAATGTCACTATATTACTTAAACATACAATTTTCTAACCCTTTAATGGTTAAAATTAGTTAAGAAAATAAACATATTTTCTTATTGAATGTTCATTTCCAGGCCAAGAGAAGACTGGTGTAGTTCGGATCGACCGGTCAGGTAACGGCCGTACCAGCTAAGCTGGGTACACGCCGCCCGTCCTGGATTCGTTCCCAGAACACGCCCCCTGGGTAGAGCTATAAGCGTATATGAGCCTATGGGAGAGATCGTTAAAGCGTGCAGCGCGCATGCGCGCGCTTAACACTGTATTGACAGAGCGCGTATTTCACGACCAAGATAGGATGGCGCTTTTAGTGTACCGAGTAGGTACATTGTAATTCTTTATAATTGCTTGTTCCCGCCGAATCTGGCATCAATCAATACCAGAATTCGACGGGCTCTCCGAACCATTTCAAAATCGGTTAAGCGATGGCTGAGTTATCTACGGAAAACCCCTTTGATTAGCTTCAAAATATTGCCGTGGCGTCGTAACCACGTGTACGCAGAAATTCTAGAATGTTCTAGAACATTCGACTGCATCATTATTAGCTACGCGCTGATTGGCTATTGTTCGACCGATGATTGGTTGAAGCCTGCGCCTATGACGTCACGAGTAGTATAAAAGGAGATGAAATCCAGAACTCGAGAGCATCCTCGGCCAGGGGACGAATAGGTTGGATCTGTTACAGCTCCTATCAGCGAGACAGGTATTAAATAGATCACTTCGGTCTCCGTCAGTTTCTCCCCCGTAGCCAACAGCAGCAACCCAACCCACCGCACCTAAAAACAATTGTGTATCTCCCGAAACTTTTGAATATTGTTCACGAATAAATCAAGAACCAACTCGGAACACAAACTTGCGGTGAGGCCTTTCCCGGCCTAAATATGTGAGTCTACAGATATAGAGGTAGCGATGTTCTTTGGTGGATGGCTCGCCAGAACTGCCGGCCACGCCAAAAAGTGGTTATCCAACCTTCCCAGCACTGATGTCGTGCAGGTTTATTTAAACTTTTTGACCGCAGCAGGTAAACTTTGCTCGGTACGTCTTAAGGGCTAATTGACGTACCCTGCACCGTAAGCTTAGTTATGTATCTTCATCTGTATTCAACAACCCCTGCTTATGAACGGGTTGTTCTTAGCTTCCATCCGTACCATCGGTGTACGGAAACTTTCTTCCTAGCAGTAATGTTATTGTATCACTTACTGACTGCTCGTTAGACATTCTTACATTGTGATTACCGTCCTGAGTTCGATCCACTCCCGTCCTGGACTGCGTACAGGAATCCTGTTTGCGGGAACCGCCATGCGGGAACTTTCTGGTTTCCAGAGCACGCGTTGACTCACGTCACGCTAACAGTGACAAATCAATTTCAGTAACACGATGGCCCATTCTTAAGAATGGCTACCGACTATTCAAGTAACTATACTTAACATTTTAATTATTCCGTTAATTACAACTTTGATGATTATACTTTATCTGTGTGAACGGTCCCGATGACTAAAAGGAACCATAATGGTCTTAGGACTGCTAGTTATAATTTCTTTATCTGTTTATAGTTATTCTTATTTTACTGTAAGGTGTTTTACTAACCGCACCGTAGTAGGTCCAACAACCTGTACTATATGTATTATTCTGATCATTTCACATTGTATTACTTGTTCTGGTTAGTTTTATATATGGCAAGCAGCCATCCGTTTATATGTTTTGTTTATTTGTAGAAAACGTAGGACTGCAGTGCACGTAATAAACACTATACAGCAACATTTATATATGCACCACGTTCTCCCGCCACCAACAATTTTTCACTTAGGTAGCTGTTCGTGCTATAACTCTGTTTAGCTCGGCATGCTACCGACTAAAAAGCCTTTCTATTCAGCTCGATAGGATAGGTTTAATATGATTAGAGACAATTTCTTCGTCAAGAGACACATAGTGTACGCCTCTTTTCCGGTAGTTGCGATAATTTAGCCCCACACTCCGGAAAGGTTGAGTAAAATTGGCCAACATACCTATTGGGCCTCATATTTATAAGTTTTTGTCTCGCTTCATGTTCCACTAAGCCTTATGGCTTCTTAATTGTTTGGATGTCCCTATCCGCACTGATCCGACCCTGGGAAACTATTCGGGTTTCCGAGCGGTGATGGCCAGGGTGTAGTGTCACATACATTTCCCGTGTATCTTCGGATACCTAGTAGTTAGTTATCCTTGCCAATGTAGGAAGCAATGTAAAACAGCACACAACCTCATAAATCTTATTTTCACTAGGTATGGTCCTTTCTTTATAGCATTTTGGTTGAATATTAGAGTAGGCCCTTTTTGGCCAATGCTCTTCTCCCACTTTAAGCGATGGCGAAATTTTATGTGATGGAGGCCCATGCGAGGCACTTGCCTCTCGCACGGATTCAGTGACGACAGCCTGCGCGAGGCCACTACTTCTCACCCAAAACGAGCACCAGGAGTAGTGCCCAAGTGAGACACATAGCTTTTCGACACTATACAAGATGATAATCTTTCCTTTCAGCTTAGAGCTCTAATAGCTTATATTAAGTTAATTAGTGATCTCGTGTGCGGGAGCCTCCCTTGTGGGGATACCTCTGCGGACCTGCGAGTCTGTGTGGTATCTCCGGGAGTCCCGCATTTAAAAGTTCATCAGGCTGTCTCTATGTCTTGTATTTTCGTATGCTCATTTTTTTTATCTAGCATACTTGACGGTCTGTTTAGGTAAAACTATTGTATGGACTTAATTTTTAGGTCACCAATCAAATATTGTAAGTCTGTAGATCACACAATTGTTATGGACAGGCATACAGTGACACAAACTCTTGGAATGAGACTATTGTGTTTAATGTTCGCGACGATGGTCGCACAGCCCCACCAGAATAATTGAGTTCAACCGGCCTTAGGAGCCGGTCTTTGTTACCCGTAGGGCAGTATCGAACAAGATCCGTAACCCCGAGGTCGGAAGCTAACCAGCGTCATCACTCGTCATGCACATGCAATGCGACGAGCCGACACCAGACATCGGAACGGCCCGACAAGGAGTTAAGGGTGCGGCTAGTCGTTATTGTTCTTTCCAGCAGGAGGTCTTCGAGGACAATGGGATTTTCAGGAGAACAAAGGCAAAGCATGTGGATTGGAATGCTGAGAACAATGACGAACAGCTGTGCGTTATTGTTATCTAGACACGTTTTTGAGAATCTGCAACACTCTGGAACGTTCTATTATTTTGAAGTTGTTAACCCTTAAATGTTGTGTATTTTACGTTTTAATGTAGTGGCGGCGCGCCCCCCTCCGTGGTTATCTACCGTGGTAGATAAGGTAAAAATAATAGATTAAAAGAGGAGGCGTGATACTAGTAAAGAAATACAGTTTAAGAGGTGGTCTGATAAGGGAGGTCGTAGGAGGAGGAGGAGGAGGAGGAGGAGGAGGAGGAGGCTGCGGAGGAATGCTATGGCGGCCAGCCAGTCTCTGCCTGGTGCCTTTTGCGCGTATTTAAGCAGAGCGCACCTGTTCAGTTCACTATCGCTATTTGTTCTTTTTTAAAGAAATCGTATAGAGATTTTAAGAGCATAATTAAAAAAATTATTAAGCGTGTGTTAAAGACATAACAAAATGGCAGATAATTTAAGCGTCGATATTAAAGAATACGAAGATGCTGTTAATGTGATTTTGCAGCAGATGCGTGACTCTGATGCGGCAAGATTAAAGGTGGATCTACCCAATTCACCTGATGAAGATGTGGATCACCTTTTATATCTGTGTTTAATGTTGTATGAACCCGACTTTTCAATTCCGCACGTATCTGATGAACATAACAACATTGCATTACGCGAAGTCATTCCTGAACTGTCTGTTACCGATGCTGATGTTTTCAATTATTTGGACGATTTATACGAATATGACGTAATCATACCTGCACAACTTGCTTCTACCCATGATCAAACCGTACATACTAGAACTGAACTATCTATTCCTGATCTGAGTACCGTACCATCATCATTTGTTAATTATCCTCATAGCGAATGTGACGTAATTGATTCTAATTATTCGACCGATGTACGTGATGGACATGATCTAAATTTAATTGACGTTGTGCCTTTCGCTAATGACCTATCTCAGGATTTAGTATGCCTTCTTAATGATTACGATGTAAATTTGTTCGACGATGCATCCATTCTTGACTTTCTTGTGCTTTCATCTAATGATATATCTCTGGATTTAGCATGCCTTCCTAATGATTCCGACCTAAATTTATTTGATAATGCGCCAGTTCCTGTACGTATTGAGCCTACTGCTAATGGCATATCACAGGATTTAGCATGCCTTCCTAATGATTCCGGCCTAAATTTATTTGATAACGCACCAATTCCTGTACGTATTGAGCATTGTGTTAATGACATATCACTGGGTTTAGCATGCCTTCCTAATGATTCTGACCTAAATTTATTTGATGCGACATCAGTTCCAGACTGTATTGTGCCTACTGCTAATGACATATCACTGGATTTATCATGTCTTCCTAATGATACTGTCCTAAATTTATGTGACGATGTGTCGGTCTGTATTGCGCCTTCGGCTAATGACTTATCTCTGGATATAGCATACCTTCCTTACGATTCCGTTTATCGCATCGGTATTCCTACTCATCAAACTCTTATTGACATGCATGCACATCATTCGACAGATGAAATTAGTCTCATCACTGATGAAATCAGTCGATGTATATCAGAGAATATAGAGCTTACAGATGATCTACTTAATCATTATTTGCAATGCGTTCACCGTGAACACGCTCAAATTGAAGGGTCGGTAGTTGATTATACCGACTATATATCTGTGGAGACTGTTCGCAAATACCGCAGTAAAGAGTTTCATATCGAAGGTACTGAATATAATGTATCTTTTAAAAGTTATCCTATAGCCGATACACCAATTTCTCATTCTGAGTTCGTGTCAGGTGTCTTTCAATCTTTGCTCAATACGTATAGCGAATATAGTAATGTTCTGCCGAATGATCACGTGAGAATCGAGTTGATTCACCCTTCTTTGGAAATGCCGATAGTGATGGATTTTAGGCTATGGAATGAAATTACGCCTGACATAATTTAAGAATCAGTGGAAAAAGTCATTCAGTCAAATACTGATTGTAGGTTATCAGAGGGTTTTGAATTTCACGTTTTTCGTGTAGAGGACTACAACTCAGGTGGATGAAATGATACTCTCATAGGCGCGAGCGATACTAGACATTTAAATTTATTAAATTTACATTCATCTGATGTAGATGCGTACATGCGTATAAAAATGTATTATACCCGTATGCATCGAATATCCATTCTGTTTCGCGGCAGGAATATTTTTAGGAATAAAATATATTGAGAAAATGAACAAATTAATCTCTGCAAATGAATGGCAAACTCTTAGACGTAATAAAACATATTTGACGCATATAGCGCGTGACTATCATATGGCTTGTAGTATTCCTGAACGCGAACCTAATAGTACTGATTGGAACAAATTTCAGGAACATTTTCGCAATCAATTTTCTATTCAAGTCTACTCAGAGTCAATGCATGAACGCCTATTTGGTAGTGCTTCCCTGAGTTTACCGTGCATAAATCTTATGCATTCAGAACGTGATAATCATATATCCTTAATCATGTCTATGGCCGCATTTATTATGGTACGTAATTACTGTACGTGGTGTAATGCGTCATACTCTAATGCTCACTCTCATGCGCTGCATGCTGTCGTAGTTGTCAGACACCTTATTCTGATAAAGGATCTTGTACTTCTACAGACGCTACGCATAAGATAATGTGTACTGATTGTCATCGTAAGTTTTATAACCATCAATATATGTCGAACCACATCTCTAATGGGACCTGCGAAATAGTGAAGGCGTGCCCCCCACTGTTTCAGTCGCATACGTAAAGATGACGATGAACAGGTATGCGGTATGACAAAATGTCATGCGTGTAAAGAAAAGTATGTTATTACTGAAAATCATACGTGTTATCATAAAGTAATTGAGGAACCTATTATGTCATTATCCCACGCACGCTCTATGCATACAAATGCCGACAATTGTAGTTACGAATGTTTTCAAAAACACATCAGTTACGACACAGAAACATATTTATCGCCTATCGACAGTAGCGATACTAATATTCTAGCCGAGCATAAAGTCAATCTCGTGTTTGTGATGCGTGCTTCGAGCATTTGCTCAAAGATGATTGCTCTACATGTCATCGAGGCACGAATTATGGATATGTTCACTTTCACGGGTTAGACGCGGTGGATCAGTTCGGTAGCTGGTTGACACGTGTTAGAAAATATGTTTTCTGTGACTACTTGGTGATCGCTCACAACGTGCATGCCCATGATTCTCTTTTACTCCTTCAATGCATTTGCAAAACCGCTAACCCGCATCTTAAACCTTCAAATATTATCATGTGCGGTCATTCAGTTTTCCCATTTGATGTAGGTACTATTCAGTTTATCGATTCCATCACCTTTTTCTCCCTTTCATTACGTAAGGTGGGCGATGCTTTTAATCTTTCTGTTCGAAAGGGGACATTTCCCCATCAGCTCAACATGCCTCAATATTGGGGTAAGGTAATACCCTTTCCCGAGAGGGCAATATTCTGTCCACAAAATATGAATGCGAATGAATTAATCGAATTTGATCACTGGTATAATGAGAAGATATCTAGACATGAACACCACAATGTCGATGAAAATCTCATCGAATATTGTAATGATGACGTAACCGTCTTATGCTTGGCCATGTCTAGATTTCAGACTTTATTTTCTGAATCGATGGATGGCCAAAACCCATTTGTCACAGGGATAATGCTAGCGGGAGCATGTAATGTGGCCTATCGCGCTTTATGGCTTCGACATGAGAGCGTAAAGACTTTACCTGATTTCTCACTAAGAGCAAAACGTGCTTATAGAGTTTTGGGAGTAGAATGGATGGAATGGGTCAGTCAATGTGAGGGTCACCAAATTGCGCATGCATTAAATGGCGGTGAACAGAAAATATGCGGACATTATGTGGATGGAATTGATGTATCTGAAAATATTCTTTACGAGTTCTTAGGTTGTAAATTCCATGGACATGAGTCTGCTTGTTGCGGTGATAAGCGTGATATGACATATACACCATATGGCGATCAGACATATGAAGAAGCATATTACGCACTTCAATGTTGCATTTCTTTGTTTGAATCGCGTGGATATATGGTGAGAATTATGTGGGAATGCGACTTTAAGAAACAAGTCGCTGATTCCTCCGAGCTAAACGATTTTATCACCGAATTGGACGTAGCACTATTCGGTGGCCGTACATCCGCGATTCATTTATTTATGGAAGCGGATGAGCATACAACACTCGAATATTTAGACTGCGTTTCCATGTATCCTTCAGTGATGAAACAACGTTGTTTTCCAGAAGGCTCATATATGGTTTTAAGTGTGATAAGACGGCGCATGACTTCTTTGTTCTTATTAAATGCAAAATCCTTCCACCTCGTGATTTATAATTTCCCGTGCTACCTGCTAGAATAAATTCACGCCTCATGTTTGTACTATGCGCCGAATGCGCAAAAAATGAATAAGCTTCTGTATGCGAACATACGGAAGAACAGCGCAGTTTATGCGGAACATGGGCTAGTCCAGAGTTACAGTTAGCTATACGCAACGGTTATGTCATTAAAAAAATGTATGAAGTATGGCATTATCACGCGTCATCACAATATAAGCCGCATGGTGACGATGGGTTATTTTCAGTATACATTAACCATTTTTTTAAAAATTAAACAGGAAAGTAGCGGATATCCTGATTATGTCGGTAGTGAGGTTGAAAAGGCGAATTACGTGGATGACAATTATAAACATGAAGGAATACAGCTCGACCCTGCCAAAATATCGAATAACCCGGGTTTGCGCTTTGTTGCTAAATCCTGTTTGAATATTTTGTGGGGACGATTTTCTCTTTGTGATCATAAAAATAATAGCATGATATCAACACGTAAAGGTCTTCTCTCCCTTCTGAATGATAAAAGTAAAACTGTAGGCTCCATTACATTCCTGAATGATAGTCTTCTAATGGCCTCCTATTCGGTCAATGATGAGTACGTTCAGTCGCCATTAAATACCAACTGTATTCTTGCATCTTTAGTGACAGCTTATGGCCGAATAAAACTGTACGAAGTTTTGTCCTTACTCAGTCGACGCGTAGCCTATCACGATACAGATTCGGTGGTATTTAGTACCCATGAAGGCGAACCGACCATTCAAGAACGAAGTGGGTATCTAGGTTCTTGGATGAGTGAAATCCCCTCCGATTACGAATTAACAAGTTTTTGTGCACTTGGTCCAAAAAACTACAGTTGTGAAATGAAGCGTAGCAATGATCCATCAATCGTTAAGCAGGTAACGAAAGTTAAAGGTTTAATGCTGGGTATCGAACAATTAAAACAAGTTAATTTTGATACAATGAAAAAATCCATTGAACAAATTATAAACGATGGTCGAATTACGGATAGTAATAGCGTACTATTAAGCTACCCATCAAAGATCATGTGCACTGATCATTTTAGAATTCTTTCAGTAAATAGCAGTAAGATTTTCAGACCCGTCTTTAAAAAACTAATTTTGAAACTGGGAGATTTATCATCAGTACCATATGGTTACACTAGCGTAATATAAATAGTGACATTGCACTTTTTTTCCAGTCAGTACGTAAACAATGTCGGTGTCATCCATGTCCACGGAAGCTGCACTAGCTGCTCGCACTATGATAGTAAATATTGCTAGTCTGTGTAACGCTGGTAAGGATAAGATGCATGCATTGATTGTGAGGAGCATGTGGTTCGCTTTAAGAGATGACAAAATTAATGCTGGAAAGATTATACTCATGTCTGAAATTAGCAAGGGGTTATTAACCGAATATGGGATAGACATAGTGCATTGGGTTCACGTATTATTGTTGCGAAGCTACATTAATCGGTGTCTTTCTCATTCATAATGTATGCTTAGTTATTGCTCGCATTTCAAGGGTTATATTACCGAAAAAATATTTTAACTGAAAGTTGTTGGGAACATCCATAAACTTACAGATAGATAGTATTCAAAATATTTTGCGCATCCTGCGATAATACGCATTGACTTTAGTGTACCGAGTCTCTCAGTTGTGTAATGGTTAAAAGTTGGTCGTACGCATTATTGCTCATAAAGTGCACATTGAGCGGTAGAAGACGGTGTCTTGTCCTGCGTGAATACGAGCATTATTGATCGAACAATTGCGCTCCATAAATTCAAATTAAGCACATCCATGCATGTACTTGTAATACACGTGTTCCTCTGTACGCCATTGTGCGCATGGTATTTATGCCAGATGTCGTTCATTCTGTGTGCGGCTGTTCATTAGTGTTACCAATGATATATACACCTGTGCAAAAGTTAAGCACCAGCAAAAACAATAGAACGTAGAAACATGATGGTACAACTAGGCTGCCATACTTTTTGTCCCCGCGTTAGCTGACATAATTCCAAGTACGAAATGCACATGCATGCATGACTTCACGCCGCTTGATGTCCGTGCGTGGCGGGAAACAGCACACGTGTTCAGTTATGTAAAAGTCCAGTTTGAGGTGTAGAACATTACATACAGATTTAGGCGACAAGATTAGGAATTTTGTGTTCATGACCGTGGTTTATTTGTACAGAGAGAATTAGCTCCTGATTGTGAACCGCTATGGCAAGACGAAGGTTAAGTGATCGTGTGAAATGGCAAATCATAGGCATGCATACCACTGGTATGTCATGCAGAGAGATTGGCAGACAGCTGAACATTAACCATACTGTAATCAGTCGTTTGATCGCAAAACATGGGCAAACTAACGAGGTGAAGGACAGGCCTAGATCTGGAAGACCGAAGAAGACTACTGCCCATGATGATCGAGCCCTAGTACGCCTTGTTAGGAGATCTCCATTCACCAACAGCAGAGTGCTCAGCCAGCAATGGGAAACGCGCAATAGAGTGTCAATGTCTACCGTCAAAAGGAGACTGTATGCTGCTGGCATGAAAGCTAGGAGACCTGTCAGACGTCCTCTCCTCACTGCACACCACAAAGAGGAGCGTCTGTGGTGGTGCAACGAAAGAAGACACTGGAACATGAGATCCTGGAGACGGGTACACTGGTCCGATGAAAGTCGGTTCCTGCTTCATGCCACAGATGGTCGAACTCGTGTATGGAGGTCCAGACGCACGGCGTACGACCAACGTAACATCATGGAAGAAGTTCCATTTGGTGGAGGTTCCGTTATGATATGGGGGTGCATCTCATTTGATTGTAAGCTGGATCTGTTGACTGTACCTGGAACACTAAATGGACAAAGATATCAAGATTCCATACTGGATAGAGTTGTGGTCCCTCATTTTGTAAATCAAGCACCTGGAACCCACCCTATATTCATGGATGACAACGCCCGACCACATCGTGCTAGAGCTGTGCATGAATACCTCCGCCAGAATGCCATCGAAACCCTACCATGGCCAGCAAGTAGCCCTGACATGAACCCTATTGAGCATATCTGGGACATTCTGGGAAACATGGTGAGAAGGAGGGATCCTCCTGTGCAGAACCTACAGGAATTAACAGATGCACTCCATCTTGAATGGCAACGAATACCACAATGGCGTATCAGTCGGTTGGTGACCAGCATGAGACGTCGTGTCCAGGCCGTCATCCAGGCACAAGGTGGATATACCCGGTATTAATAATGACAGTCTCAAACTCGTGCACAGATGTTAAACTTCGTTTTCAGACACCATTAATGACAATCTAGCCACGTGTGTCAACTGTAGGGCAATAGTTGTCAGTTGTGTCAACATAACCATATTCAGGCCTCGTTTTCAAGTTCAAACAAAAACATACAGTGTTTCCCCACCATCAAAATCAGCATTCCTCTAGTTGCATTATTACCTCTTGCACTAAGATGGATGGGTACATAAATGTTTATGCTATTGCTTTCTTCATAGCACATGAATATACCCTCGCATGTGCGTAAAAATAGGGTGGTGCTTAACTTTTGCACAGGTGTATATAAATGCAGCAGTTTCACGCTATGATTATTCGTTCTCCACGATGTCATATGATCCTTGCTTTAAATATTTAAATCGCTCGGCATTTTGGTGCGATCTTGGTAATACGCATAAAGCACATATGATACGTTTTGGCGAAAAGTGGTGTATCAATCTACGGCAGTTTCATCCTGATGGTTATCCTACTAAACGTGGTTTATATCTCAGTGTAGTAGCATTTAAACAGCTGTTACATATCATACCCGATCTTGAGGATGCGGTAAAACGTGCACGCAAAAAAGAAGGCGCACTATTTCCATATTCTTTAGACAATTCTGTTCATATTTCTATCTGTGACGAATTTCCGTGTTTTGACATATGCTATTTTTTCTGCTCTGACGCAGAACCACGTGCCACATGTTGCGGATTATACCTGCAAGACAACGAGTGGGAATTATTGAAACAGAACGCGAGTAATTTGCTGGCAGCATTACATAACTTTTACGTGCCTCCCGACGTGAGCGGTGACGTGTTGTTTAGCCTGATACCTCAGTGATTTTACGGTGTGAAAAAGCGAGAACATGAATGACATTCCATCCACTAGTGATTCCGCAGAGATGTCTAATCACGCCACGCTTACTGCGGATGCTATATACCTCGATGAGTTTTTAAGTGATGATGAACTAAATCTCGTCGATGACGACGATACCGTCAAACTGTGTCACTATTGTAAAACTATGGGCCCGCCACACCATTATTGTCCTACGGATCATGTGCAAAAGATTAGCCAGAAATTATTCGCATTCATGCTGTATGAAAAGATGCATTCGTTGGTTGTGTGAGATTGTTACGGATGTCTAGTAAATCATCTGAGTCAACGTGAACATTCTTGTTTAGGGATTGATGTTGACCTTAATCTAATTGACAATTTTGAACTGTATAATGAGGCAGCATTATTAGAAATGGACGAAGCCGAATATTGCGCTCAACTAGCCTGCCATTACGATATATATGAACATTGTACTGAACTGTACCGTATGTGTATGACGGAATGGTATAGGTACATTATGGATGTAATATATGAAAAACAAATGTTGTCGCCATAACTATAATTAATATTTTCTCTATGCATGTATTAATTTATTTAGTTTTATTTAAAATTAACCATGTTTTTAAGCATTAAAACACACGGATAATTTTTAATAAAATCATATACGTTTTTTATTTTATTTAAAAAAAATAACATAATTAATTGTTTTATTTCATCAATCGTAGCGTTGGAAAATATGTTGTATTTTGTGTGTTTTTTCGTATCTTTGTAACGATATGTATTATTGATGTATGTATTAATAAAAAAGTTTTAAAATCGGATTTCACTTGTTCAGTACTAGCACCTTGCTCTCTCTCTCTCTCTTTATCTGTCGCTAGCGACTCGCTATTCACTCCCCCGCCTCCTCCGCATGCGCTGGTATGTCCGCTTTTCACTTGACAGAGGCACTTGATGGTGCATGCCATTGCTATGCTTTAGAGAAGAATGGTCCAGGTGAATGATTGATAGAGTGAGCTGAATAGTGCATACTTAAATAAAACACCGTTAGACGTTTTTTTGTTCAATTTCATGGCAAAATATTCACTGAATATTGTGTTTATTTTTGTAACTATTTAAAGATGTCATGGATTCGTCGCACAAGTATCTGATGTCATAATCATACACTTAAATGTTCATAGCATTTCTCCTACATCTCGAGTATCTGACGTCACAATCATGGAATTTCTCCTAATTTTATGATGCAATTCTTAAATGCCATAACATTTCACCTTCGTCACGAGTATCTGAGGTCGCAATCATAGCATTTCTCCTAATTTTATGGTGCATTCTTAGATGGACATAGCATTTCGCCTATGTCTCAAGTATCTGACGTTGCAATCATAGCATTTCTCCTAATTTTACGATGCATTCTTAAATGGACCTAGCATTTCTCCTACGTCTCGAGTATTTGATGTCGCAATCGTAGCATTTCTCTTATGTCACGATTATCTGATGTCACAATTCATAATGCTCGCTAACCAGTAAGCATTGATAAAGTATTCGCAGAAGCGTAACTACATATTACATCGTAGTGATGGTTCACACGCGTCCACGTATGACTAAGGTATGGATATATGCGCATGAGCGTGTACCTCCTTAGTCAACATCGCTTGACTGCAATACGTCGCTACATCACCCATTTACTATGATTGTCTGCGGACCAATGCAGTGCAGTAAAACTGAGATGATAAAAGCACTAATAAGAGATCCCTACACCATTACTCCCCCACCACAGAGGATTGTGTACTGCTACGGTGCATGGCAAGATGGGTATAACGATTTGGCAAAAGAAGTTGAATTTAAAGAGGGTGTGAATGTTGAACTAGACAGAAGTTGCAGAACATTGGTGGTACTCGATGATTTGATGAATAAATGCGATGAGAATGTGGCTGACCTATTTACAAAACATTCTCACCATGAGAATTGTAGCATAATATTTGTTGCCCAAAATCTGTTTCACAAGTCGCGCAATCAACGCGACTTATCAGTTAACTGTCACTACATAGTATTGTTTAAGAATCCATGTGATGCATCATCTATTCGTTCTTTATCTAATCAGATGTACCCAGGCAATACAAAGTATTTGATCCAATCATATAAGGATGCTACACGCGAACCTCACTCATATCTACTCCTAGATTTGAAACAGACAACACCTGACAATATCAGACTCCATTCATCTGTTCATCCGAAGGAGGGCTGCTTCTTACATACCTAAGAAAAATGGCATCACGTAAAACGGAACGCCATTTACCTATGCTGCAATATTTGGCTAAAGTAAACCCTTCACTCAGAAATGATGTAATCAAACGGTGTTCGAACGAATTGGTGGATGTACTATGCGAATCATGCCTAAACGTATTACGTGGGAATGTTCATCTCACTAAAATACGATACAATCAGCTGAGTAAATATAAAGCGAAAATGCATACGCTGACTAGTCGTGGTGTGCCATATGCACGTAAAAGAAAATTGCTACAGACAGGCGGATTTTTAGGAGCGTTATTACCAGCAGTGATCGGTACGCTAGTGCCATTAATTGGTAAACTGTTCACGTGAAAAGATGGAACATACACGTAAAATGGCGCTAGTTCCTCGCGAATTAATGGGTAATTTAAATGAACAGAGTAAAATATCGTTGCTACAGACAGATCCATCGATACATAAAGCTATTAGTCTCGACAACGAGATATCCAATATATTAGGCAGACACGATCTGACTGAAAATGAAAAAGCAAAATCGTATTCACAAGTATTGGATAAGGATAGGCATTACTATCAGCAAACGCAAGGACCTCAACAACAATATCAACCATTACCTCTACAGCCCATAACTAACTACGACGCACTGCCCACACAAATACTTGAACGTACAATGAGGGGAATACCAAAAACGTACAAGACAAAAGCCAGTGGAGTAATTGATATTTTACATTCGGTTCCTGAACGTTTTCACGTTAATGACTTGGGCGAAGTGACAATAGAGGGTACGTTTTTCCCAAAAAGTAATGTACTCGACCTGCTTACAAACGTAGTAGCGCATGGGCATAAACCTCTTATGGTTGGTATGCATGATCAATCGGAAGGAAAGTTTCTTAATCTGTTACATGACCTAAACATACCCCGTAGATTTGTAGGTCAAGAGAAAACGATGAGACAGATATATAGTGGTACAGAGAAGGATGTTAGCGCCAGTGAGTACACGTCTACGCCCGTGAGCAAAAGAATACATAGAAAGCGTTCTCTAGCAGGTATCAGGAAGAAAAAGCGGCATTCAATTCCGGTGTGGGTAAATTTAGATAAGTCATGAATGATGCTAAATTGGCAAAAGTATATTTTGATCCGAAACATTACGCGTCTTTTGGTGGGAAAGAAAAGCTATATAATGCGTTAAAAGGTAAAATACCTCGCAACTACATCGACAAATGGTTAAACCACCAAGAAGTATATACCCTACACAGACCGCAGAGAACAAAGTTTGACAGGCGAAAAATAAGAGTTTCATCCATCGATGAACTATGGCAGGCAGATCTATGCTCGATGGGTATGCTAGCAAAAGAGAATAACAATGTGTTATATTTGCTATGCATAGTTGATGCCCTTTCAAAATATGCGTGGGTGGAATGCCTGTTTAGTAAAATGTTGTCAGCAGTCAAGAAAGGGTTAGAAACAATATTGGAGCATACTGAGCGTCGCCCACATGCTATTCAAACAGACAAAGGGGGCGAGTTCATAAACCGTGTAATGAAAAAATATTTGAAAGATAATGGAATACATTTCTACACTTCTCAAAATGAAATGAAAGCGGCAATGGTAGAGTGTTTTTAATGCACACTGAAGGGTCGAATATACAGATACATGACACATAAAAATACACGAAAGTATATTGATGTATTACCTAGTTTAGTCACAGCGTACAAAAACACCACACATTCCAGTACACGCATGGCTCCTTCCGAAGTCGACCGTAGTATGGAGTTAATCATGTGGAGAAACATATATGGAAAGAAGATGAAGAAACGTTCTAAATCTAAAAACAGCCCTATTCAAGGCGACCATGTTAGAATATCACAAGCAAAAATGCCATTTGAAAAAGCATATCACGGGCAATGGAGTCGCGAATTGTTTAAGGTGTGTGAGGTGCTTACAGACAAATATCCATACTTATATAAATTAGAAGACTATGGAGGTGACCCGATTATTGGTACTTTTTATCGTGATGAGATACAGCAAGTGATAGAAGAAAATGATAAAGAGTACACCGTAGAAAAAATACTTAAAAGTAGCTCGGTTACCCGGCTAAGTTTAACACGTGGGTTAATGAACTAAGTACTATACATCATTGACAATTGATGAATATATGGGGAGAAGATCGGATCAGAGCATATGGCGAATGATGGGTTCATGAGTACCGAAAGAAGAAATAGTATACCTAGCTCAAATTATAATAATTTATATCGTAATCATTACATGTATCGTGAATCTGAGTATACAAAATGGGCAATCAGGCATATGGATATCGCTTTTGAGTGAATGTCTAGGGTATATATTGCCTAGTCCACGCATAAAGACGTCCATACATCATTCAACTCAGAATGAATGAGGATCAGTTTTACATAACGCTTCTGAGCAATAGTAGTACCCAGTTCTTTCCTGACAATAAGATATCAGAGTTTCGAACACGTCTGCAAACTCCATTAACATTAGATGGCGAATGGGAAGTGGGCCTCTCGAGTGTGTTATATCCGAGGAGTTGGCTTACTATTGCGGAGGAAAGTTTTGTACAAATATATGCATTTACTAAGAAGAAGATAAAGAAGAAGAAGAAGAAGAAAGGTAGTGATGCATCAGAAGAAATTAGCAAAGATGTCGCCAGCACGTCAGAAATAGAAAAGACAGCGGCTTTTCCACTAGTTTTAAAAGATGGCTTCGGTAATCCACATCCTGCCGATCGGGGAAAATGGTCACGAAATACTCGGGGAAAAGATGCGTGAAATGATCAAACAAATAATGTCAGTAAAAAACGTTCACGTAGAAGTGAAAATGTGTATTATGTGCAAGCAGAAGCTCCATTTATCAATGTGCCAAAAGGGTACTATGCCATAAAAAATATGGTAGACTATCTAAATGGGCAGATAGAGAGCAAGACAAGATTTAGACACAAAAAATATTTTTCAATTTTTACTTGCATCGCGCGAATCTAGTTTCTCTCACAGTTAAAGATAATTACGCTATACGATTAGGTGGAGAAGTAGCAAATTTAATCGGATTCGAAGGAGGAAAAATACATATGGGACCTATAGACTTTAAAGAATCATTTCGTTCAAATCATGATGGTGGTCCTTCGACCGCGTATATATACTGCGATGTAGTCTCACACAGTGTGGTAGGCAATACTTCCACACTGCTACTCAGAGTGATACCCATTTCTAGAACAGACAGAGGAAAAGATAAATGTCAGTGGACGTTTCATGATATTCAATACTGTACTGTATCAAAGAACTACATCGATACTATTGGAATACTTATAACGGATAGAACAGTTGCCAATGTCCCATTCAAGGACGGAGCATCGCCGAGTGTACTCTGTTTGGATTTCAGATGACGACGACAATGATAATGAGAGGGATGATAAGCGGGACGATGAGAGGAAGAACGAATGCTCCAGCGCTGGCATGTTACTACGCGAGTCAAGCGGGTCATGGACGTATTCCAGTTTTTGCAGGCGCATGATACCAATCAGGACATGGACTCGGTTATATTTTAGGCGGTCTATTATGTTCAGCAATACCTTTCACAAAAAATGTGGCTAAATCTGTAGGTAAACAAGTTCTTAGTGCTGGAATCAGACTAGCTGAGGACGTAATAGCTGGAAAAAATGTTAAAACAGCATTAAAATCGAGAGCACGTGGTGTTGCCAGGTCTTTGATACCAGAAGCTGTAACAGTGGTGTGAGGTGGTTTAAGACCACCTCAACCTAAACATAAAAAGAGGAATAATACAGGTAATGCTCAGTCAATGCGTGTGATACCGAAGAGGAAGCATCGCAATAGATGGCAGAGAAAGCAAGCTGATATCTTTAATTAACAAACAACATGAAACTTAATCAGATCTGCGAGTGCTCGAAGAGCGAATTAGACATTTTTCGGACACGTCCCATAGTGACGACATTGGAATCTGCAAAATGGGAACAGTTTCAGCCTGTATCTAGTTTATCAGACAGTGGACTGATCGAGTTTTGCGTCAGTGGGTCTGCCGATAGATATTTAGATCTTATGCAATCTTATCTTTCGATTAAACTTAAGCTAGTAAAGCTAGATCAAAATGGTGATGAAAAGGCACTTGAGGCGAATGACCTGATAGCGCCTGCGAATAATCTTTTGCATACGATGTTCTCACAAGTGGATGTTTTTTTGAATGGAAAGCATGTCAGGGACTCGAACGAAAGTTATGCTTTCCGCTCGTACATCGAGATGTTACTAAATTATGGCAGCGATGCCGCATCCTCGCATCTACAACTTGCTGGATGGAAAATAGATGATGCCAGCGAATTTGATAATATCGCTGATACTAACTTAGGATTTCAAGCCCGTAGAAGAATGATGGCGCAGAGTAAATCAGTGCAATTAATAGGCCGCATACACAGCGATATGTTTCTGCAGGACCGATCCCTGCTCGGTTCCGTTAATTTAGGAGTACGTCTACAGAGGAGTAAAGATGTGTTCGCCATTATGGCCGCGGAAGGAGTGAGGCCTAAATTGAAAATAATGTCAGCTAACTTATTTGTATGTAAAGTTATCCCATCAGCAGATCTGCTAGTGGTGCACACCATTACTCTGAGACAGACAAGCACGAAATATCCTATTCGCAGGGTAGTGTGTAAGACTTTTACAGCACCTAGCGGTCTTCTTAGCATCAATAGAGATACTATATTTATTGGTCAGCTACCTACTAGAGTATTATTCGCTTTTGTACCTAATGATGCCTATAATGGTGTGGTACATAAAAAATCCGTTCAAGTTTGATAACAATAACACTACCTACGCTATATATTATATAAATGGAGAAGAGGTTACAACATCGCCAATACGTCCTTCGTTTAGCGACAACATTTACTCGGATGCTTATTTCTCACTATTCAGCGGTACTGGGGCGTTATTCAAAGACCATGGGTACCTGATAAATAAGATGCAGTTCAGACATGGAACCACCTTGTTCGCATAGGATTTTATGCCAGATCTAGCTGATTCAGAGCATCGCTACACTACATGCACTGGTTCGCTAAGAGTGGTCTTCCATTTTGCTCAAGCACTTGCCACTACAACCAATATAATTTGCTATGCTGAATTTGATAATACGATAGAAATTGGATCATACTTTAACGTATTAACAGATTATTAACAAATATGTTGAATACATTTGAAATAGAGGATATACTATTCGGCGACATTAAAACGTGTGAACACTTTCTCGGTGTTTTTCCAATTGACAATGTACCCGCACATATTAAATATCTCCTGGCCTCATTAGTAATAAACACGCATCCCAGTAATAAATCCAGACAACATTGGGTGGCAGTTTATTACAGTAGAAATCGAAATGCTGAATACTTTGATCCTTATGGAAGACGCCCTTCTGACAGACGAATGATATCAAATGTACAAAATGGACACCGTGCGCATGTTTATTATTACAACAATGTACGTGTTCAACCAGCCATGATGACAACTTGTGGATATTATTGCGTATATTTCTTATACCATCGTTCGAGAGGTGTAAAAATGAAACACATATTATGGGCACTAAGAAACAGAGACAAAAATTACACGATAGTGAAACGTCTGATGCGCAGGCCTCTGAATAAACAGAAAAAATGATCATCTTTAATGTATAATTATTTATGTACTAGGTTTTCTGTTTTTAATTATCATGAATAAATATCGCTAATATTTGTCATAAGAAAAAATGCACGTGTCAATAAAAAATATATTTATTTTATAAAAGTATGTTATTATTTCTTCGTGTTCCCTTCTCACCCCTCACCCATCCATTCCCAATTATCGCCATTTTGATACGTCACGATGGATGAATGCCGATAATGGATACAAAAATTAATGGTACACTAGGCACACGAGGCATACCACAATGATCCAAAGATCCATAATTAATCGTATTCACATCATGACAATGACAAAATGCAGACATATTTGAATACAGAGGAAACCATATGACGTGCTCTGTAATTGAACCCTGCATATCAATTCCAGTTTTCTATAACTGGAATGTCATTCAAACATGATGCAATAGTAATGTTTTGAAAACCGATGATGTTAATTTTAAGCGGTGGAGAAAAAACACGTGACCGAAATAAGGGTGTGTTCAGATTGGAAAGATAGTTTTACTGACAGCTCATATTTTGGCTATAAAAGCGAAATGCCCACGACTAGTAAGGCATACAGCTTTTTTGAATTTAACAAAACACATAGAATGGAATCTCAATTATGCGATCGATGGAGAACGATAGGTTCTATGCCTATTAGTTGTGGTTGCATCGAATGGAACAAATATAAAGAGGTACCAGTACAGCAACCATTTGCAATGTCATTGCATGAAATCCATAACCGCTGGAGAGATGCAATTACAACAAATGGCTGCATGTGAAGTACCAACTTCGTAGTGATTGTTGCATGTGTATGTGGTGCCAACAAAACAGAAGTTATCGTTTGCATTAATTGAGATAAAAATATTTACGTTAAAAAAAAAAAAGCAAAAAAAAGGGGCCAGCAAAAACCAAAATTATGTTACATACATACACCCACACACAAACGGGTGCATAAAAAAAAGGAAAAAAAAGACGCACACACGCACGCACGACGTACACGCATAGGGGACAGGGAACACGGGTGACAAGGGGCAACGGCATAGCACCATGCACGCGTCGTCAGGTGCATGTTGTAACACGCGTGAGGGTATGTGCAGTATGTGCGTGTGTTGGTGCATTAGGTGCATGCGTGTGTGTGGGTACGTATGCGAAAAAAGTAGGACACCCTTGTGGATGATGGATCAGTAACAGATTTCCATCGATACAGATGCATTCAACCACATATTCCACCATGAGTTACACCTTTCATCATGGTCATGCATGTACCAACGACATTATTAGTTCATGAGGAAACAGGCATAGACAAAATCTAACAACACATGACCATAAAGCGAATGAAGCGGACATGTTTAATGATAATATGAGTAATGCGCGAACACACCATAAATATGCATAAAGCACTAATGCACCAAAACGTGATATTCTAATAATTTCCCAAGGGAATTAGTACATATGTCCACTCGGTTAAGAATTAGGAAACGATACGTAATAGCTTACAGTCAAATTAGTCTCTAAATATTCTACAGAATAGTTTACTAATAAATTAACATTACCGACGAAACAGTCAAATTATTTTCAAAATATACATCAATATCGAACCGTAATTCCTCATACATTCTCAACCTCATACTCACTACTACGACTCCCACCACCTCCATTATCAGACTACCTCTTAAACTCTATTTTTGTACTATTACCACTCCTCCTCTTTTAATCTATTATTTTTACCTTATCTACCACGGTAGATAACCACGGAGGGGGGGGGGGGCGCCGCCACTACATTGAAACGTAAAATACACAACTTTTAAGGGTTAACAACTTCAAAATAATAGAACGTTCCAGAGTGTTGCAGATTCTCAAAAACGTGTGTGGATGTGCGCCATTGTCATTGAGAAAAATGTGTGCCGCTGTTCGTCATTGTTCTCAACATTCCAATCCACATGCTTTTCCTTTGTTCTCCTGAAAAACCCATTGTTCTCGAAGACCTACTGGCAAGAACAATAACGACTAGCCGCACCCTTAACTACTCCGACACTACCCCCGCGAGCTACACTACTAAGGCCGTGTTCTCATATAGCCACTATTTCGGTAAATACCAGGTATATCGGCAAGCGTTCTCATTAGACTGGCTCTTATACAGGAATAAAGACGTTATTTATTTCGAAATCTAATCCCACAAAATCGGCGGTTTATTTTCCGATATATCGCTATTGTTTCCCTATGTGAACGCGGCCTATTTCCTCAAAATGTTCCAGATAGCGTTACCTTCAGCAATTTCTCTCACACTCTGCCGGATAGTATCTCGGCTATATGTTACCCTACATAGTACACGGAATTGTTAAACAGGATTAGGCAATGCGAAAGAGGCCTAAGGCCGCGTTCTCACTAGAGACTTAATCAGAAATACCGAAGTATGGCATTATTTCTGATTAAGTCTCTAATGAGAACACGGCCTACGTTTGAAAATTTACTACTGGAATAACGAGCTTAGTTATCGCGCCAGCGGTAAATTAAGAAAGTATCTTTTCTTGGCCTTGGCCATCAAGTGGCCATTCATCAGAATGACTGCAGACGCTGGTTTCGGCATGAACAGGGTTAAAAGAAACTGTCGTTTGTCATGCGAATTTCTAAAAGAGGAAATTATGATAAATTACATTTCACGTAGTCTATTTTCAAAACAAACCCCTGCAACATCCGTAGCCCCAACGAAATCAAACGGCTTTTCATGTTTCCCACTTTTTGATTCAATTGTTTTATGATGGTGTCTCCCTGGATAACATATGTAGTTATTATTATTTTATCCGGGCCTACGTTCTCCAATTAGTTATTTGTTATTGGAAATATATAATTAATATGACCACTTTAGTCAATAGAAATTGACTGTCAGTGGAAAGATTTTACAGTACCTCAGGTTTCTATATCAAAAGAATCGTGTCAGAAATAGCTAGATATATTGGAGATGTTGGCGTGATCGGTGTCGTGCTCCGCTACAGAGTAATCACATCGATCTAAACATCGATAGGCCAAATATTCGAGTATTGAACGTAAGTAAAACAATTCATTCATTCATTCATTCGTTCGTTCGTTCGTTCGTTCGTTCGTTCGTTCGTTCGTTCGTTCGTTCGTTCGTTCGTTCGTTCGTTCGTTCGTTCGTTCGTTCGTTCGTTCGTTCGTTCGTTCGTTCGTTCGTTCGTTCGTTCGTTCGTTCGTTCGTTCGTTCGTTCATTCAATCAGCATCTTAAGCATCAATTCCGCAGTTCATACCTTCTTTCCATCCACTCATCCTTGCTGTCTTCATCCCTACCACCCACCCCACCCCCTTCTACAGCCCCTCCCTCGTTCCCCTCAATCATCCCTCCTTCCCTTCCTTCTGTACATCCTTATATCCACATTTCCTTCCTCCCTTATTCCGTTCCTTCCGTCTCTCCTTCAGTCATTCCGTTCCTACCCGATCAATTCATTCCAAGTATGTTTCTTCATCCGTTCACATAATCAATCCATAAATCTTTCATCCATTCATCAAACGCGAATGAATGAATGAATGAATGAATGAATAAAGCATCGATTAGTCCATTCATCTGAGTGAATGATCGATAAAGCAAGCGGTCGATCAAGCTGGCAATCGATCGATCGATCGATCGATTGACTGATTGATCGATCAGCTACTTAATAGATTGATTTTTTGATCATTTATTGATTAATCCATTGGTCGATTGATAGACAGATTGATCGATTGACCACTGATTATTGATTGACTATTGTTTGCTTCGTAGATCATTCACTCGATCTATTGATCTACCATCAGATCAACTGATCAGTAAACTGATCGATGGATCTTTCGATCAGGCATTCTACCTAGTGATCGGGTGACCAATCATACAATCAATCAATCGTATGGTCAAATCTATCGTTTGGTCGATGGATTTATTGATTAAACAATCAATCAATCAATCAATCAATCTATTGACTGATTACTTGGTAGATCTATTGATTGATCTACCAATCAGTCAATCAATAAATTGATCACTCAATAACACAATCAGTCGATCAATCAATCACTCGATCACCCAATCAGTCACTCCATCAAACAATCACTAAATCACGCAATCCATTAAACGCTTGATCACTCAATCAATTGCTCAATCGCCCAATCAATCACTCAATTAACTGATAGGTCGATCAATCGATAGATCAATTGCTTGGTAAATTGATCGATTGATTGATTGCTTGACTGATCTTTCGTTTTACCGATTGGTCGATTGTTCGTTTGGTTGATCAATCAATCATTTAATAAATTGATCATTTGATTAAACAATCAATCATTCAATCGATCACTAGCGTGATAAAGCTGTAGATCAAGTGGCCAAGCGATCGATCAAATGATTGATCAACTAATTAAATTAATTAATCAATCGACCGAGCAATTGATCAATCAATCACTTTACCAAGCAATCGATCAAACATTCAATCAATCAAATGCACAATCGATAGATCGATCGATCGAGTGAGCAATCAAATGACCTATTGAGTGAACGATTGATAGAGCGATCGATCATGTGATTGGTTGATTGAGTGTTTGAGTGATCGATCAGGTGATCGATTGATCCGTTGATTGATCGATTGCTAGACTGCTCAATAAATTGATTAATCAATCAGTCAATCGATAGATCAATAGGTCTATCAATCAGTCAATCGATTATTCAATCAAGGAATTAATTGATCGATCAGATAGTTCCGATCATAGGATCAATTGATCGACCAGTTGCTTGCTAAATTGATTGGTCAAATGGCCGATTGCTCGATTGCTCGATTGCTCGATTGATTACTGACTATTGATTGGCTATTGATTGCTGGATATATAGTCAACTGATCAATAGATCGATCAATCAATCATTCTAGCAAGCGATCGACCATTAGATTAACCAATCAATCAAGCCGCTGATCCAGTGATCGTTTGATCAACAAGTTTAATTTATCAAACAGTTGATCAATCAATCAATCAATCAATCGATCGATCGATCAACCGATCAACCGATTAATCATTCAATCAATCAATTTACCAAGCAATCAATCCATCAATTAATCAATCATGATTGGTCGATGGAGTGATTTGTTGAGTGAGTGATTGAGGGACAGATTGCTTGAGTAATCGATTGATCGATTGCTCGATTGATTACTGACTATTGATTGGCTATTGATTGCTGGATATATAGTCAACTGATCAATAGATCTATCAATCAATCATTCTAGCAAGCGATCAATCAAGCGTTCAATCAATCGACCGTTCGATTAACCAGTCAATCAAGCCACTGATCCAGTGATCGTTCGATCAACTAATTTAATTTATCAAGCAATTGATCAATCAATCAATCGATCGATCAACCGATTAATCATTCAATCAATCAATTTACCAAGCAATCAATCCATCAATTAATCAATCATGATTGGTCGATGGAGTGATTTGTTGAGTGAGTGATTGAGGGAGTGATTGCTTGAGTAATCGATTGAACGATTGGCTGATCGATTACTCCTTTGATTGATCGATCCGCTGATCAATTAATTCATTAATAGAGCCTTCAATCATTTGATTGGTCAATCAGTCAATCGATCGATCAATCAGTCAATCAGGCGGTCAGGTCAATTGATTATTCAATCAATCGAGCAATTAATCGACCAGATTGTTCCAATTATAGGATCGATTAATCACTGATTATTGATTGACTATTGATTGCTTGATAGACCGTTCAATCAATCAATTGATCAACCAGCCGATCGAGTGATCAGTCAACTGATCAATCGATCTATTAATCAATCATTCTACTAAGCGATCAATTAATCGATTGATTGATCAATCAATCATAGAATTAATCAATTGTTTGATCATATCGATCATTTAACAAGATCGATTGGTCGATCGATTTATTGACGAACAATCGACCGATCGATTGACTGATTGATTGATCTATCAATCCATCGATCTATAAATTAATCAATCAATCAATCGATGGATTAATCGGTAAATCAATCACTCGATCACCCAATTAATCACTCAATTACTCAATCCATCAATCAGTCAATCATTCAATCAATCGACCGTTGGATTAACCAATCAATCAATCGATCAGTCGATCACTAGACCAGTAAATCCATTGATCCAGTGATCACGCGATCAATCAATCATTTGATCAACTACTTCAACTTACCAAGCAATCTACCAACCAATTAATCAATCATTCAATTGAATCAATCGACAATTCGATCAATCAATCAATCGCTTGATCACTCAATCAATCACTCAATGGATCACTCACTTAATCGATCATTTGATCAATCTCTTGAACAAGCAATCGATCGATCAATCAACCAATCAATTGATCAATCGATTAAGTGATCAAATGATTGATCGATCACTCGCTCGCTCGCTTGATTGATTGATTGATTAATTAATTGCTTGGTAAACTGATTGAGTGATTTATTGATTTCCCGTTGATTGCTCGTTTGATAGATCGATTAATTGTTCGATTGCTGGTTTGATCGATTCCAATTTATTGGATAATTGGTATAGAACGATTGGATTGATTGATTGGTTGGTAGGTTGGTTGGTTGGTTGTCTGGTTGTCTGGTTGTCTGGTTGTCTGGTTGTCTGGTTGTCTGGTTGTCTGGTTGTTTGATTGATTGATTGATTGATTGATTGATTAATTGATTAATTGATTGATACGATTTATTGATTGACAAATTGACATGATTTATTGATCGATCGATTTATTATTCAATTAATTTAAATCCCTCACAATAACTCTTGCGTGCGTGCGTGTACGTACGTATCTGGCGGGAAACTTTCTTTTGTTACCTTTGATTCATGTCTGACCAAAGGTTTTCGAGAAAACAAATGATCAATTATTTATGCGATCTGGATCCCGATCAAGGCCTGAAAATCTGCTTTCACAATCCGATCTTTTGTTGTGATGAAATCTGAGCCAAATCGGATCAAAAGTTTTCGAGATGCAGCTCTGGACACAGAGACAGGGATATACACACTCGTACACACGAATGCAATATCCTCTTCCCTTTATTACTAACTATTTAGTATGGATGTAGGAATCGTGCTTTTTGTAGGTTGGAGAACACCTAGATAATGGACAGGGACCTATCAATGCCAATAAAACATATATACGATGCGGCCTTGTTAGAGGACCATGACGTAGAAATGACGAAATCACTACATTTGATTCTGTCAGATCCAAATTAACCAGAAAGCGACTCTCACTGATGCCACACATTCCACATGATATACACGCTGTTTTGATTGAAGATGAGTATTTAAATACCTGGCGTGGTGAACCGTTCATACGTCACCAAGACAATGCTTGGGGAATTGCAGTATTTGTTATAGATGCCAATCTAAAGAAACTACAGCGATGCAGGAATGCCTATGTTGATGGAACATTTAAAACCTGTCCACATCCATACGTCCAATTCGTCACAATTCATGGAATGTATCAACTGTTGGACACTATCGGCAGTTATTACAGCACGTCACGGTGAGAGTTAGACAGCTAACTGCCCGTCATTTCCTTAGAACCCTCAAAATGACCAACACACCAAAATCATTCACAATTTAATCAGTATTATGTTGGATATTTAGAAACCAATTTAGATGGAGCTACTGCTGCATTTAGTCAGACTCCAGACTTCCAGTCGACGGACATTTCCAGTTTATCCATCAATTATATGACGTTATAATCAACTACGTGACGTATATGACGACGTCATACTCAATGACGTCATGAATGACGAAAATAGGTTCGTCACGAACCCTTAATTGATGACGGACTAAGCGTTATTGTACGAATTGTATGTCTTTACTATTTAATAAACATACCGTTGTATATTTCGAAAATAATTTGACCAGTTAAATTAGTTTCAAAAGGTTTAACAGCTTAGGGTGGGTGGGGGCTGGGGCTACTTGTATAGTTTTCTGGAAATTGATAATCAGGAAGTCCACGAGCGTAGTGTGGGTGAGCTTAGCTAAACACGGGCGGGGCATAGCTCAAGGTTAACCATCTTAACCGAAGATACAAAATACAACAAACTATTGGTTAAATGAAACTGAGATACTGGATTTCCTTTATTCAGGAAATTGATGTTACATGGAAATGTCGTTGCCAATGAGCGAGTTACTCACTTTATCTAGTCGTCGATTCTTCTAAAGACAAAAACCCGTAAATATCCAATGGAGGAATCTGATCTGTTACTCGAGTATCTGACGTCATAGTTAAATACGCCATATGCTAGCTGACGTCACAGTCAGTCATACTGACGTAGCATTGGCGTGGAAATCAAAAAGTATTTCACAAAAGGGTACGAATTGTATGTCTTTGAAAAATTCACAATCTAATATAATATTCTGCTGATTATTTTGAAACTAATTTAATTGGAAGCTATTGGCCGCAGCAGCCTCAGTCAAATTAGTTTCAAAATATTTAACAGCGTACGTGTATATTTACTTTGGAATTTCGATTATGGCAATTTATATTTCAAAGTATCAAATCGATTTCAACACGCGTAAGGAACCGGGCGTAGGCCTATCTTAGCTAGAAATGGTCGGGGCGGAGTTAGGGGGCGGAGTTAGGGGGCGGAGTTAGGGGGCGGAGTTAGGGGGCGTAGGGTGGTGGTGGTGGTGGTGGTGGTGGTGGTGGTGGTGGTGGTGTGTCTGGGGCATTGTTCGTAATCTATTACAGCGATGCGATAAAGACCTAACTGTAAGCATTCCTTTCTAAGTTTATTTCGAACAGCCAACGTCCAACCTCTCGCCTTGGTATTCGGATAACCTTATCCTAGTTGTTTTCTGTCACTAAACTATCAGGGTGGCTCTTGTTTAACACCCAAACAAGCACAGTCCGTCAACTCGCACAGCAGTTGGCTAGCATGCAACTCAGGAATGTCGAGTGGATGGCTCTTATTAAACATTATCTCGTATTCAGTCATCTCTCGAAGATCCACTAAACAAGCTATAATTTTACTGAATGTTCGGCTCGGAGCATCGTGATTCTGCTGGAGAAAGTTCCACAAAGACCATATGATCTCCCAGTGAAGTTTCTCGACGCGGTCAGGCTGCTCCAACTCTGCTCGATCTACGGAGAAAGATTAGTGTGAATTGAGAAATGGTAAGGATTTAGTTACAGGGAGAAATACATTACAAAATTTGTATGTGTTGCTGTATGTAGATACCATCTCTTGTCATTGGAAAATGATTTTGTTATCTACGATAGTGTAGTTCAAGGTCGCTTCAACACCACATGAAACACAAAATGGCACCACCCTATGGCATTAAGAAATGGACCTTTCCAGTTTTCCCCCACCCACCTCTCGCTAAACTCGCTCATGTTGGGATCTATCGATCCCTGAAATACCTGACTATCAATTTCCAGAAAACTATATAGAGAAGCTGTTAAATATTTTGAAATTAATTTGACTGGGTGCTGTTGCTGCCTATGGCAGCAGCAACGCTCAGTCAAATTAGTTTCAAAATGTTCAACAGAATCTTTATTAAATAGTAAAGACATACAATTCGTACAACAGTGCATTGGCTGTCTTCAATCATGCGTTCGTGACGTAATTATCTACGTCATCCATGACGTCACTATGACGTCATTGACAATGATGTCATTCTACACGTCACGTAGTTAATTATGACGTCATATGATGGATGGGTTGAGTGGAAAGGTCTATGTTTGAGGTAGGCACCTACAACAGCTAAGCCTTGCCTCATTATGTGATTACATTGACAGCTTACATAGACGAGAAATGCATTAAGAATGGAGCTTACCTACGTCATTCATGACGTCATTGATTATGACGCCATCCTACACGTAGCGTAGTTGATTATGACGTCATATGATGGATTGATAAACTGGAAACGCCCATTGGAACGAATAGAGGGATACATTTCTAGCTTTACCTCACCCAATTTTAGCTAGGCTCCGCCCACTTTGGCACTTGTTGTAATCTATTTTAAAGGTGCATATTCACAGCAGAATGCTTGAAATTAAAATTGTCAAAATTATATACTTTTAGAGGCTTAAATGGTGTAACTGGATGTCATGAACCGAAATAAATTTTAACATATGATGATTTCATTCAAATATAATTTAATATAATTTTTTTAAGTTGTGCAATTGAATTAGAGAGAGACGAGTCCCTAATTCAAATTCACAACTAAAAATACTAATTTTTTAAAAGTGAAATAAAATCATCATATGTTAAGATTTATTTCGTGTCATGCCATCTAGGCACACAGTTTAAGCCTCTAAAAGTACACAATTTTAACAATTTTATTTTGATGTGAATATGCTCCTTTAAACTTGGAAATCAGAATTCCCAGTCCATAGACAGCAACAGCTTACAGTCAAATTAGTTTCAAAATATTCAACATAATATTTATTGAATTGCAAATGAGATTTAAATTCCGTTCTTCTGGTTAAAATGGTTAACTCTTTACAATACAAGTCGGCCAAAATCGGTTTCTGCATTGATTTGCACACCGAGAGGAGATGATTTTAGAAAATTTCCCATTAGAATGACGGGCTCAAATAATCTTCTCTTGTTCTCCAAATGGAGATTTTCCATGACAAAATTTAAATTTTCTTGAACAGATTTGAGGGTCGACTCACCTGATGCGGTTAAAACAACGGCCTGCAATAAAGCATCTTCCTCCCTAGTAATCTGAAGATTATGTAATCTTTTTGAGAATTCCATTAATCTATTGACGTAAACACGATCAGCATGGGACCACGTGTCATTGGGAGTAAATATATCACCATCGACGAATATAGCTACTTTGAGAACAGGATCAATCCCTCTGTATGAGCAGATATTACAATACTCGAAGTATCCACCTGAAGCAGAGAGAGGTATACACGTGAGAGAGAGAGAGGGAGAGAGAGCGAGAGAGAGAGAGAGAGAGAGAGAGAAAGAGAGAGAGAGAGAGAGAGAGAGAGAGAAAGAGAGAGAGAGAGAGAGGGGGTGAGAGGAGGGATTCATCGAGAGGATGGGTTGGGGTGAGGTTGAGCGAGAGGCAGGAATGGGGTCATTTCCATTTTATCAATTCCAATTCCAATTCCGTTTCCACATCAATTCATTTTATCAATTCCAATTCTACCCAGAGAAGTTCAATTCCGATTCCAATTCCATGTTATCAATTCCAAGTCCAATTCCAATTCCAATATTTACTTGAGATCAACATACTTATATTTTAACCCTTTAATGTCCAAGATTGATCAAGAAAAACTAGATTTATCATTAGCAAATGCCAATTTGCAGGAGAAGAGAAGACTATCTTTTTAAATTTAACAATGCAATGACTGGCTCAGTTATAGAATCAGACATTACAATGGTAAATTAAAAAAAATAGTCTCTTAGCATGCATATATTTGATCGTTCTTCAAGACCAGTGCAGAGGGCAATTTTGGCTGGCTTCTCTGTTAATATTTAAAACAATTAAAATAAAAACTGTTGTTGCCAATAGGTAGTTATATCTTTCAGTCAAATTATTATCTAAGAAGTCAACATTCAACAGATCTTATTTTTAGTTCATTTGACTTAATTTTAGCGTAGTGCCGAGTTATTTTCGGATGAATATGGCTAAAGGTTAATGTCATGTCTAATTAGCATAGATACATGTAAACCTTGCTATATAAATTATGCATTGAAAAGCATTAGACTGAGCACATGTATGTAGAGTTTGCATAACACCTCTAGTCCAGGTGTATGTGTTTTAAAAGCTGAGACATACCACAGAGGAGATTGTTCAATGATTCCTTTGTTATGTAGGGAGGTATAAAAACAGGGCAATTATCTTATGTTATGCCCTGCTTTCTTCACACATTTCATTCCATGCAGATGATAGTTATTACTTTACTGAACACTATTGCTAACATCTTGATGAATAATCTTAACACAATTTGGTTAACTTGGTTCTACTTTATATATTTGAAATCATTTTAACTAATTTTTATGATTTTAAAGATGACATGATTTCATAGAGATGCAACCCTGTTTCCAGGGAATGCAAAATGAAATAAGTTCAATATCAGAGGCTCTGATTGATTAAGGGAAGTACAAAGCTCACATAGGATAGAAAAGGTTAATTGATCACTGGTCATGGAGAATTGAGTTAATTCTATAATGTATTAAAGTTCATAGCATTTATCTGATCTTTATTTTGTCATTTCAGAGAGTGGGAGATTATTTCAGAAAATTTACCACTGGAATTACTGGCTCGGTTATCCAGCTAGTAATTCCAGTGGTAAATTTTCAAAAATAGTCTTACATTTCTTAAACTCATTGCAGAAGGTGTTTTGGTCGGCTTAGGTGTTAAAGGGTTAAGGGCTAACTTGCTCATCACTGAATTAACAGTATCTCAAATTCTAAGTCTTCAAACCAAACATATAACTAAGTTGTTAAGATCTATTTTAATAGAAACTGTTGCAGCCATAGGAGACAAACGTATTCAGCCAAATAAATTGTAAAATATTCAATAAAGCATCTAATAACAGCTGGCATAATAAATATCATCAACCTGCATATAGAATGAAATATGGTAAATGGTATCATATAGATCATTTAGGATGAAATGCAGTAAGGGCATATAAACAGCAGTGTATAATTTACAGATATTACATGTACATTTTATAGTCAACAATGCTCAGTAAATCTATCACAAATATGACTGGAATTGATTGGAATTAAATTGGAATTGATCAATTCCGGTCAATTCAAATTATCAATTCCAAATCCAATTCCAATTCCGCTGTTTTAAATTTTATCAATTCCAATTCCGGAGTCCTCGGATTTATCAATTTCAATTCCAATTCCGGAATTGAATTGGAATTAACTGATCAATTTCAATTCCAATCGGAATTGATACCAACCCTGGCGAGAGGGTAAAGAATATTAGCTGGAGAGAAGGAGGAGGGGTGAAATAGTGAGTTGTGTGCATGGAAGGAATGGGTGACCCTGCGTGGGTGTAAACATGGATTAAGAGAAGGAGAGTGTTGGAGGAGGAAAATGGTGAGAGAGGAAGGAAGAGAAAGCGAGAAAGAGAGAGCGAGAGAGAGAGAGAGAGAGAGAGAGAGAGAGAGAGAGAGTGAGATAGAGAGAGAGAGAGCGAGGAGAGAGAGAGATACGATGGGTGAGAGAGAGAGAGGGGGGGGGGGGGGAGAGGGAGAGAGAGAGAGAGTGAGAGAGAGATACGATGGGTGAGAGAGAGAGAGAGAGAGAGGGGGGGGGGGGGGGGGGTGGGGGTGGGGGGGGGGGTGGGGTGGGGGGGGGAGACTGTACATTATATTATTTATTATATGTATGTCAGTTTTTTCTATTCTTCATTATGATAATGGTGGTTTTGATGAAAGAGAGGCTGAGGCAGATTATTAGTTCTTACGTTACCTTTGACAAGAGTCCCTTGGTCATTTAAAGTTAGGTGTTTGAATCCTGGGATCGCCTTGGCAAATTTTATAGCTGATTTTGCCAATGCTTCAAACTGTCGTATAGTGATAGATGTAAAGCGGAGCCGTTCGTCCATTTCCAAACCCGTGATGTTATAAAATCTGTAAAACTCTTTCCAACTTGGGGCTGTCATAGGACCAAAAAGTTCAGTCTTAAGCAAACAATTATTCTATTAAAAAAATAAAAAATAAAAATAAATAATGATGAGGATATCGTTGAGAGAGAGAGAGAGAGGAGAGAGAGCGAGAGAGAGAGAGAGAGAGAGAGAGAGAGAGAGAGAGAGAGCTCATACTTCTATAGAAATAAATGATTGAAAAATTGTGAAATAACATCAACAGCGTTTGCAAACGTAGTTCTATTTCCCTAAACTTATTTCCAAAATATGAGTTCAATTTGGGAAAGGAGTCCTTATGAAAACTATGTTACCTAAGATTGCCAAAGAAGATACGTGTTTGTAATGTCCGTCTAGATGCGGTTTTTCAGGATTCAGCTTAGTTGGACCAGTGGCTTTGTTGAAGAAAGGTTTTAAAAAGGTGTCAATGTCCATGATAGCCGCCGACATAATGGACCTTTCCTGATTTAGCTATGCCCCGCCCATCTCTAGCGAAGCTCTATCGATCTCTTGACTTTCTGACAATCAATTTCCAGAAAACCATAAACGGGTAAGCTGTTGAATATTTTTAAACTAATTTGACTGGATGCTGTTGCTGCCTATGGCAGCAACTGCGCCTAGTCAATTTAGTTTCAAAATATTCAACAGCATGTTTATTACATAGTAGAAACACACAATTCTTACGACTTGTCGGACTAGTTAAAGACTCATAGAGTAGATAGATATAGAATCATTTATGACGCAATGATTATGACGCCATCCTACATACCGCCTAGCTCCTTATGACGTCATATGACGTCAGACGACAGATGGATATTCTGAAAAGGTGAATTCATCAATCAAATTCATACTGGGATATTCTACACAGTCGTCTAATATATGAAGCGATTTGTGTGGCTAAAATTCGATAACTAATACCTGCTAAAATGTTACTGCTTCGATTTCTAATCCACTAAATTCGCTTTCCCAAACTTGTTTGCCACTTAGTCGCTTAAGATATTTCCCAAATTTGAGATCGAACCGTTTATTGGTGTCCGAGAGGCAGTGGTTTTAAATAAAACTAGGTCATCCGGCATGCTAATCAAATCAATTAACAAAGCACGTACTCGTGAACAAACCTTGTCCAGTCACGCGCTTAGATAAGGGTTCAGCTCAATGGACCTTTCCAGAGTAATGACGTTATATTACGTCATAATCAGCTAAGCGGCGTGTATGATGACGTCATAATCATTACGCAATAATGATTCTATACGGACCGTCTTTAACTCTCAAAAGTCCGATACGTTTTAAGAATTGCATGTCTCTACTATTTAATAAACAGGCTATTGAATATTTTGAAACTAATTTGACTGGGCGCTGTTGCCGCCATAGGCAGCAACAGCACCCAGTCAAATTAGTTTCAAAATATTCAACAGCTTACCTGTATAGTTTTCTTTAAATTGATCGTCAGGCAGTTCAGAGATCGCTCGATCCCAACACGAGGGAGGTGTGGGTGGAGATTAGCTAGAGATGGGCGGGGCATAGCAAAAAATGGAAAGGTCCATTGGCCAAGAGCTTTGCAAAAAAATTCAAGATGACAGCTGATCTAATCAACCAATCAAATTCCAACTGTCAAATTTGTATTTAGAAGTTCCCAGACGACCTTCCATAACTGTGATTAGCTTTTCTTACAGAGTGTTGTATGGGCTTTAGGCCTTAATCACGTTTCCTAAATTCGAACGAATTCGAACACAAACCAGTCAGTGGTTTTGGAGAAGGAGGTATTTTTTATGAAAAGTATGTTTTCCATCCAAGATGGCCGGAAAACAATCGACCAATCATCTTTTAAAAATCAAAATCAAATTTGGCTCGCCACTTTGGTTAGCCATGGTTTCTCAATGTGCGACTAAATCGACTGTGGTTTCGTAGAAGAGCGATGAAAATCTCAAATAGTCGCCGATAATCGGCCGACAATGGACATTTCAAGTGTATCCATCCATCCTATGACGTCACATGGCGTCATAATAAACTAAGTGACGTGTAGGATAACGTATTAATTAATTATGGCATGAAGACTCGATTTAATCCGTCTTTAACGCTTAATACTTCGACGCGTTTTACGAATTGTATGTATTTACCATTTAATAAACTTTCTGATGCATATTTTGAAACTAATTTAACTGGGCGCTGTTGCATTAGGCATTCTGGAAATTGATAGTCAGTGAGTTTAGGAATCGATCGATCCCAACGCGAGTGAGGTGTGCTAGGAGCTTAGCTAGAGATGTGCATGGCTAAAAGGGGAAAGGTCACTTGGCCAGTTAGATTCATTCACTGTCGGAGAGTATCCCGTATTTGTCCATGTCAGCGTGTGATGGATTGTTCGCAATTACTGGCAAGGAGGGGTTGGGGATATTCAGCTTTGAAAATGTTAAACGGAATAAATTCATAGAATGCTCTGTCTTTACGAAAATTACTATCTTTGCCCCTCCCCATGCCACGCCAGCTTGGCTCGTTCTCTCATCATAAGGAGTGACATAGACGTAAAATAGGCCTTCTGACATGAGCATCTAGCAATTCCATAAATGTAAATTGAGGTTTTCTTCCAAAATGAAAGTCTACTTACATAGTATTGCAGTTGCCGTGCGGATATATCCTTTTCATCTTTCAGAGTATCAAATAATAGATTATGCTTCTTATTGGCCTCCACAATGGCTTTGATGAGATCAGATTGTTCATTCATGAGGGAAGGGGATTCCACTCTGCTCTCCTCTAGAACAGGCGATTGAACGGGTTCGTTCTCTTGAGGAGATACTGCCAGGGGAGCATTCACCAGATGCTGTGGCACTTCACTGTTCAATAGAGGAGTTGGAGTTGAACTCCTACATCTACGACTTACTACGCCATGTTTATGATCTTTCATTTGGACAATGTTGAGTGTTCTCTGAGCATGCGTATAACGTCCGACTTTAATGGCTGCAAAATGTATTAAATAACATTATTGGTATAATGAGACCGATACATTCCGGTGCATTCACCGACACGCCTCGATAAGTACTTATTTACATGAACTACCTAGTCAAGTCTTTGTTCCGCAATGGTGATGGAACTTTAGTTCCTTCCGGTAAATCGTGCTTACCGCACTCCTAGATTTCAAATTTGTTTTAATGAAATACTCGAATATTGGGTAAAAATATAGTAAATAATAATTTAAAATATATAATATGCCTAATGGAGGATTCTAATTTATATATCCATCACATGACGTCATAATCCATGACCTCATGAATGGCGTAGATAAGTTCATCACGAACGCTTAATTGATGACGGACTAAGCATTGTTGTACGAATTGCATGTTCAGTTTCACTATTTAATAAACATGTTGTTGAATATCTTGAAACTAATTTAACAGGGGCGCTGCCGTAGGCAGCAACACCAATGATTCAAATTAGTTTCAAAACATACAACACCTTACCCATATAATTTTCTGGAAATTGATAGTAAGGGTGTTCAGGGATCGATCGATCCCAACACGGTTGAAGTGTGATGGAGCTTAGCTAGAGATTGGCGGGCATTCCTCCTTTAACATGCGAGTTACTGGGCCAGTACTGGATTAATAACGAGCCAATATGTGTCAGGTATTGGCTCAGTTTGGCCCAGTAGCCTGCGTTATGTGATAAATATTATTTTAGGATCGTTGCGATTTCGTATCAGATCTCTCACTCAAGTTCACACCGTAGCCTGTGTAGATGAATCCATTTCTACCTATGTTCCGCCCATTTCAAGCTAAGCTCCGCCTACTTTCATGCGTGTTGGAATGAATGTGAAATTTCGAAACTTAAATTCACAGAATATAACTTTCAAGAAAAGTATACATCTGTAACAGCAACAGCTCCCAGTAAAATAAGTTGCAAAATATCTAACGGATTGTTTTATTAAAGTTGCATATTCACAACAAATGCGTGAAAATAAATTGTATAAATTGTGTACTTTTAGAGGTCTAATGTAATGAGTAGAAATAAATCTTAACGTATGATGATTTCAGTCCGTACACATTATTATACTTTTTAATTGCGAATTTGAATTAGTGACTCGTGCCTCTATTTCAATTTCGCAACTAAAATATTATATTAATTTACGCGTAATGAACTCATCAGATTTTAAGATTTATTTTATTTCATTGCATCTGGGCCCACAATTTAAGCCTCTAAAAGTACACAATTTAAGCAATTTTATCTTCACTCGTTCTGTTTTGATTATGTGATTATATGCACCCTTACATTGGAAAGTCATTTTGATTGAGACGTTAGCCAAGATATGATGTAATTGATTATAATGTCAGACACTTGAGTGACGGATCGGATCACTGCATTACCTCCACGAGACATGCCAATCTCTTTGCACTTCTGTAGGCGGCAGAACGCGCATTTCTTGTAGTTCTTAGGCTTCGCACGGGTCGCCATCTTGCTGTTTGCCACGACATTTATATTTACGCCTCTCAGCTAAACTTCGTCTGAAGAAACTCTACAACATAAAGACAATGTTTGTTAAATCTTTCGAAATAAAAAACCACATGGTTAGGATTGGATTGGATGGGATGCTGGCACATCACAAAATCGGTAAATATGCCAATCGTGTGAGACCATTCACTAATGCACATATTTGTTGGATTTTTAAAAGAAATTACAATTTTTTCCCTATATCAAATGACTATTTGCAAACAAACAGATTATAATTCTTGAAAATCTGCAACTGGAATGGTTGGCTCTATTATCGAGCTAATCATTCCAGTAGTAATATTAAAAAAAATATTTCCGAAAACGTTGGTCCTGATCACATGATGATTGATTCATAATAAGGAAAAATTAGTTACCTCTCCCCGGATGTAGAAACTGTTTGAGTGTAGCTTTCGTGACCATTTCGGCCACTTCTTCCAGCAGTGCTGAGGAAGTGACCGAGATGGTCACGAAAGCTACACTCAAACAATTTCTACATCCCGGAGAGGTAACTAATTTTCCTTGTTATTGTATGGTCTCGTGTTCTGCAAATGGACATTTTCAACACCACGGTAGAAGCTGTTTTAGCTCACTTGACGCTTATTACAGCTCTTTGTGTTGTCCTGTTCCCACATTCCTGATATATGATTATGCTCTATTAGACATTATCATAGATCATCACGCGAAAGGAGCGATCCGATATGTCACTCGAGAATATGACATCATGATCAAGTACATCACGTGTTAGCAAACATCACAATGCAAATAACGCTGATCTGTCACGCAAATCGAAAAGTCCCCCAGGAAACTGTACGAATGGGGTATTATCGTTTATCTATCAATCTTATGACGTCATAAACAACTACGTGACGTGTAGGATGACGTCATGATCAATTGGGCAACAACAGCACCCGGTCAAACTGGTATCAAAATATTCAACAGCCTACATATATAGTTTTCTAGAAATTGATAGTCAGGGACTATCTATAGTTCATGGATCGATCCATAGCAACTTGAGCGAAGTGTGGGTGGAGCTAAACTAGAAGATGGGTGGGGCATAGATAAATTGATTCCTATATTGTATGAATTTGATGAATTCCCAATTTAATAAGCATTATGCCGACGGACATCTCGACTTCCGTGACGGAGCTAGGTCTTTATCAGCTAACAAATATGGTGAAGTATTAATCGGATCTCTCCTTGATAAATATCATTGACCAACCTTGCAGGCTTCGCAGGACACGACGCCATAGTGTAGGCCAGATGCTGTGCAACCGCATACTTTACATGGCGGTAGACTATCAAGTGTAATTGCCCGTGGGTTTGGTTTTTCATACATTAGCTCATTCATGGAGCTATCAGGCAAATAAGTAAGTGTATTTGACACTGAGTACTGTCTTTGATTCCACAGTTTTTTCGATGAGCTATCAGGCAATGCCATCTGAAACTAAAAATAAGGACCAGTTTATAATAATCGTTGTAGCAACTGCCTCTGTTGTTATAGCACCGCCTCGGCCGCCGCCGCCTCGGCCGCCGCCGCCTCCACCACCTTCGCCACCGCCGCCTTCGTTACTAACCCCCTCGCCCCACCCCTCCTTCACCGCCGCCTCCACCACTAAGCCAGCTAACAATTATTATTAGCGCGCATTGGCAGTTTGCTAAATGTTTATCAGGTACAATTTTCGAACCTTCAACCCAGTTATGAAGAAAACTAATGTTTGCCTCGCTAGGTCACTCCTTTTCAGTGCACTAGAGTCTTCTTTTTGTCCAGGAGATTAACCCTTTAACCAAAGAATCCCATGTCTCGTTTTTCAACGTAATCGTAGATGAAAACCGTTGAATTTTCTGAAATTAGTTTGATTGGAAGCCGTTGCTGCTTTACGCAGCAACAGCTACCAATCAAATTAATTTCAAAATATTCAACAAAATAAGTTTTGCGTTTTAAAGAATATACTTTTCCGTGTAGGCACAAACGTTAAGCTAAAAAAGAGAGCGGCCCGTTATATATACGTTAAGTATTTACCTAATGCTGGACCTGGGATGTGCTGTGCGGGTATCTATCAACTAGAACTAAGTTCAACCTTTGTGAGCGACTAGTACGATGGCCTGATTGCTGAAAAGGCAAAACACGAAATCCAATTACTCACTGGCCTGGCGGATAACCTAGAGACCCTCACAATCTTATGAGTGAACACATGTTGGGCAATAACATGAGACCCTCACAATCTTATGAGTGAACACATGTTGGGCAATAACATGAAGCTGCCATGTAGACAAATACAAGCGAATTAATTTTCTACACATATACCTACCCGATGAAATTATATCTCTTTAAAAAGAAGTAAACATAGATCCTTAAATTTCTATCTAATAGCTAGGGTTCGTTCCCACATCAATCACTGCAGGGTAGTGATTCGATCTGTCAGCCAACTATCTGAAGTCATCATAAAACACGTCACGTGTTGCCTGACGTCACAATCAAAATGGCGTAAATCCGTGATGAAAATTGAAAAGACGGCACTAAAGCGAGAGAATTGTATGCTTTTTTAATGAATTTACAAATTTAATAATAATTGTGTTAAATAATTTGATACTACATTGACTGAGGGCCGTTGCTACCATGAACAGCAAAAGTTCTCAGTCAAATAACTTGAAAATAATCAACAACAAGTATATTAAACCCTAGTGTGTCAACATCGCCTCAAAGCGCTCCAAAATTCTACTTACATCAATTAACCATTTAATGGTCAAGAGATTTTTCAAGAAAATTTACAAAAATAACTTTCTGTTGTCGTGCAAATAGACATTGCTCAAGACCACTAAATGTGCTGTTTTTTTACCCGATCATGCAAATGAAAATCCAGTTTTTTCTTAGCTAGTGTCTATTTGTCGGCTGTGAAAAGACAATTTTTGAAAATTTACCAATGGAATGACTGGCTCAGTAACCGTATTCTCTTGGATGAAAAAATGGACATTCCTCAAATTTTTTTTAGTTTTTGGCGGTCTTGATCATTAAAAAGTTTTAAAGTTAATACACGAGCGCTTAAATTGTAAATTCATAAAAGACATACAATTCGTAGATTGTAGGGACGGACCTTTCGCTTTTCATGACCGAGCTACGTCATTTTAATTGCATCATCAGCTAAACACGTGACTATTTAATTTTGATTTCAGATAGTAAATTTACAATGGTATGTGCTACAAATACTATTCTTTGATAACGCAGGTTGTTCGACCGGTACTGGTCCGATGATGGGCCAATTATAAGACAGTATGGGCCCGGTATTAGTCCTTTACATGACCAGTAGCACTGCGTTACCAGGGGTTTTAAGCTGCGGGTATCAACTCAATAAACCACCATGTCTCTTAGTCGGTCGGTCGGTCGGTCGGTCGGTCGGTCGGTCGGTTGGTCGGTCAGTTAGTCAAGCAGCCATAAGAGCATGTTCCCGGCTGTCACTTAAAAAATTGTTGTCATACAGTAATCAAACTCACTGCATGCATGTATTGTAGATTCAACGTGTGTCGCATGAGAAAAGTAGATCAGTTTGACCTCAGTATGACCTACTTTTCACGCTTCACCGCGCAGCTGCTATTGACCTTGTTTCCAAGATACAAATAAATTCATTCTCTCCTAATGAATGCCTCACATATTTTATCTCGAATCTATGGTTGACTTGGAACTTTTTCACAAGGTCATCTTAACGATACTAAATTTAACTATAAATGTCGAAACGCTTTTCTTCAAATTATAAATTTCCCCTTCCCTTTGGGAGATCTATCGCCTTTATCTATTTATCACGGTATT
>CM067370.1:151301517-151416522 GCA_034401795.1 Chaetoderma sp. LZ-2023a | reverse complement strand
GCATGACACGTGTGTTAATGGAGGATTCTAATTTATATATCCATCACATGACGTCATAATCCATGACCTCATGAATGGCGTAGATAAGTTCATCACGAACGCTTAATTGATGACGGACTAAGCATTGTTGTACGAATTGCATGTTCAGTTTCACTATTAATAAACATGTTGTTGAATATCTTGAAACTAATTTAACAGGGCGCTGCCGTAGGCAGCAACACCAATGATTCAAATTAGTTTCAAAACATACAACACCTTACCCATATAATTTTCTGGAAATTGATAGTAAGGGTGTTCAGGGATCGATCGATCCCAACACGGTTGAAGTGTGGATGGAGCTTAGCTAGAGATTGGCGGGCATTCCTCCTTTAACATGCGAGTTACTGGGCCAGTACTGGATTAATAACGAGCCAATATGGTCAGGTATTGGCTCAGTTTGGCCCAGTAGCCTGCGTTATGTGATAAATATTATTTTAGGATCGTTGCGATTTCGTATCAGATCTCTCACTCAAGTTCACACCGTAGCCTGTGTAGATGAATCCATTTCTACCTATGTTCCGCCCATTTCAAGCTAAGCTCCGCCTACTTTCATGCGTGTTGGAATGAATGTGAAATTTCGAAACTTAAATTCACAGAATATAACTTTCAAGAAAAGTATACATCTGTAACAGCAACAGCTCCCAGTAAAATAAGTTGCAAAATATCTAACGGATTGTTTTATTAAAGTTGCATATTCACAACAAATGCGTGAAAATAAATTGTATAAATTGTGTACTTTTAGAGGTCTAATGTAATGAGTAGAAATAAATCTTAACGTATGATGATTTCAGTCCGTACACATTATTATACTTTTTAATTGCGAATTTGAATTAGTGACTCGTGCCTCTATTTCAATTTCGCAACTAAAATATTATATTAATTTACGCGTAATGAACTCATCAGATGGTAACATTTATTTTGTTTCATTACATTTAGGCCCAAAATTTAAGCCTCTAGCAGTACACAATTTAAACAATTTTATTTCTTCACTCATTCTGTTGTGATTATGTGATTATATGCACCCTTACCTTGGAAAGTCATCAAATACATATAATTTGTAAGGATCAGGACGGAGTTTTCGATTTTCGTGAGTGAGCTACGCCATTCTGATTGAGACGTTAGCCAAGATATGATGTAATTGATTATGACGTCAGACACTTGAGTGACGGATCGGATCATTGCATTACCTCCACGAGACATGCCAATCTCTTTGCATTTCTGTAGGCGGCAGAACGCGCATTTCTTGTAGTTCTTGGCTTCGCACGGGTCGCCATCTTGCTGTTTGCCACGACATTTATATTTACGTTTCTCAGCTAAACTTCGTCTGAAGAAACTCTACAACATAAAGACAATGTTTGTTAATTCTTTCGAAATAAAAAACCACATGGTTAGGATTGGATTGGATGGGATGCTGGCACATCACAAAATCGGTAAATATGCCAATCGTGTGAGACCATTCACTAATGCACATATTTGTTGGATTGTTAAAGGAAATTTCAATTTTTTCCCTATATCAAATGACTATTTGCAAACAAACAGATTATAATTCTTGAAAATCTGCAACTGGAATGGTTGGCTCTATTATCGAGCTAATCATTCCAGTAGTAATATTTAAAAAAATATTTCCGAAAACGTTGGTCTTGACCACGTGATGATTGATTCATAATAAGGAAAAATTAGTTACCTCTCCCGGATGTAGAAACTGTTTGAGTGTAGCTTTCGTGACCATTTCGGCCACTTCTTCAGCAGTGCTGAGGAAGTGACCGAGATGGTCACGAAAGCTACACTCAAACAATTTCTACATCCCGGAGAGGTAACTAATTTTCCTTATTATTGTATGGTCTCGTGTTCTGCAAATGGACATTTTCAACACCACGGTAGAAGCTGTTTTAGCTCACTTGACGCTTATTACAGCTCTTTGTGTTGTCCTGTTCCCACATTCCTGATATATGATTATGCTCTATTAGACCGTATCATAGATCATCACGCGAAAGGAGCGATCCGATATGTCACTCGAGAATATGACATCATGATCAAGTACATCACGTGTTAGCAAACATCACAATGCAAATAACGCTGATCTGTCACGCAAATCGAAAAGTCCCCCAGGAAACTGTACGAATGGGGTATTATCGTTTATCTATCAATCTTATGACGTCATAAACAACTACGTGACGTGTAGGATGACGTCATGATCAATTGGGCAACAACAGCACCCGGTCAAACTGGTATCAAAATATTCAACAGCCTACATATATAGTTTTCTAGAAATTGATAGTCAGGGCTATCTATAGTTCATGGATCGATCCATAGCAACTCGAGCGAAGTGTGGGTGGAGCTAAACTAGAAGATGGGTGGGGCATAGATAAATTGATTCCTATATTGTATGAATTTGATGAATTCCCAATTTAATAAGCATTATGCCGACGGACATCTCGACTTTCGTGACGGAGCTAGGTCTTTATCAGCTAACAAATATGGTGAAGTATTAATCGGATCTCTCCCTTGATAAATATCATTGACCAACCTTGCAGGCTTCGCAGGACACGACGCCATAGTGTAGGCCAGATGCTGTGCAACCGCATACTTTACATGGCGGTAGACTATCAAGTGTAATTGCCCGTGGGTTTGGTTTTTCATACATTAGCTCATTCATGGAGCTATCAGGCAAATAAGTAAGTGTATTTGACACTGAGTACTGTCTTTGATTCCACAGTTTTTTCGATGAGCTATCAGGCAATGCCATCTGAAACTAAAATAAGGACCAGTTTATAATAATCGTTGTAGCAACTGCCTCTGTTGTTATAGCACCGCCTCGGCCGCCGCCGCCTCCACCACCTTCGCTACCGCCGCCTTCGTTGCTACCCCCTCGCCCCCACCCCTCCTTCACCGCCGCCTCCACCACTAAGCCAGCTAACAATTATTATTAGCGCGCATTGGCAGTTTGCTAAATGTTTATCAGGTACAATTTTCGAACCTTCAACCCAGTTATGAAGAAAACTAATGTTTGCCTCGCTAGGTCACTCCTTTTCAGTGCACTAGAGTCTTCTTTTTGTCCAGGAGATTAACCCTTTAACCAAAGAATCCCCCATGTCTCGTTTTTCAACGTAATCGTAGATGAAAACCGTTGAATTTTCTGAAATTAGTTTGATCGGAAGCCGTTGCTGCTTCACGCAGCAACAGCTACCAATCAAATTAATTTCAAAATATTCAACAAAATAAGTTTTGCGTTTTAAAGAATATACTTTTCCGTGTAGGCACACACGTTAAGCTAAAAAAGAGAGCGGCCCGTTATATATACGTTAAGTATTTACCTAATGCTGGACCTGGGATGTGCTGTGCGGGTATCTATCAACTAGAACTAAGTTCAACCTTTGTGAGCGACTAGTACGATGGCCTGATTGCTGAAAAGGCAAAACACGAAATCCAATTACTCACTGGCCTGGCGGATAACCTAGAGACCCTCACAATCTTATGAGTGAACACATGTTGGGCAATAACATGAGACCCTCACAATCTTATGAGTGAACACATGTTGGGCAATAACATGAAGCTGCCATGTAGATAAATACAAGCGAATTAATTTTCTACACATATACCTACCCGATGAAATTATATCTCTTTAAAAGAAGTAAACATAGATCCTTAAATTTCTATCTAATAGCTAGGGTTCGTTGCCACATCAATCACTGCAGGGTAGTGATTCGATCTGTCAGCCAACTATCTGAAGTCATCATAAAACACGTCACGTGTTACCTGACGTCACAATCAAAATGGCGTAAATCCGTGATGAAAATTGAAAAGACTTAAAGCGAGAGAATTGTATGCTTTTTTAATGAATTTACAAATTTAATAATAATTTTGTTAAATAATTTGATACTACATTGACTGAGGGCCGTTGCTACCATGAACAGCAAAAGTTCTCAGTCAAATAACTTTGAAAATAATCAACAACAAGTATATTAACCCTAGTGTGTCAACATCGCCTCAAAGCGCTCAAAATTCTACTTACATCAATTAACCATTTAATGGTCAAGAGATTTTTCAAGAAAATTTACAAAAATAACTTTCTGTTGTCGTGCAAATAGACATTGCTCAAGACCACTAAATGTGCTGTTTTTTTACCCGATCATGCAAATGGTCAAGAAAATCCAGTTTTTTCTTAGCTAGTGTCTATTTGTCGGCTGTGAAAAGACAATTTTTGAAAATTTACCACTGGAATGACTGGCTCAGTAACCGTATTCTCTTGGATGAAAAAATGGACATTCCTCGAGATTTTTTTAGTTTTTGGCGGTCTTGATCATTAAAAAGTTTTAAAGTTAATACACGAGCGCTTAAATTGTAAATTCATAAAAGACATACAATTCGTAGATTGTAGGGACGGACCTTTCGCTTTTCATGACCGAGCTACGTCATTTTAATTGCATCATCAGCTAACACGTGACTATTTAATTTTGATTTCAGATAGTAAAATTACAATGGTATGTGCTACAAATACTATTCTTTGATAACGCAGGTTGTTCGACCGGTACTGGTCCGATGATGGGCCAATTATAAGACAGTATGGGCCCGGTATTGGTCCTTTACATGACCAGTAGCACTGCGTTACCAGGGGTTTTAGCTGCGGGTATCAACTCAATAAACCACCATGTCTCTTAGTCGGTCGGTCGGTCGGTCGGTCGGTCGGTCGGTCGGTCGGTCGGTCGGTTGGTCGGTCAGTTAGTCAAGCAGCCATAAGAGCATGTTCCCGGCTGTCACTTCAAAAATTGTTGTCATACAGTAATCAAACTCACTGCATGCATGTATTGTAGATTCAACGTGTGTCGCATGAGAAAAGTAGATCAGTTTGACCTCAGTATGACCTACTTTTCACGCTTCACGCGCAGCTGCTATTGACCTTGTTTCCAAGATACAAATAAATTCATTCTCTCCTAATGAATGCCTCACATATTTTATCTCGAATCTATGGTTGACTTGGAACTTTTCACAAGGTCATCTTAACGATACTAAATTTAACTATAAATGTCGAAACGCTTTTCTTCAAATTATAAATTTCCCCTTCCCTTTGGGAGATCTATCGCCTTTATCTATTTATCACGGTATTAGTCTTTGTAGATCTGTATCCCTGACACAAATGTCACGTAAATAGGTTATTTACTCTACTCTACTTTTCTTATCCTTTCATGCCTTGTGTATCATAGCTATGTCTATATCAGTATATGGTAGCATTTTCAAATTAAAGGAAAACTAACATCATCTCATAATAGGTATTCAGGTGATATAACATGCCACTCATAAACTATGCATGAAATTTGAAGCCTTTTATCATGCTGTTAAAGAAAGATATTCAGATCTTAGTAGCTAAATGTTGATACAATCCTACAGCCTATGATGGCTGTTATGATTTACCTTTCAACGAATCAGAAAAAATAGATCGTCTCTGTCTCGATATACGCTCAGTCATAGAAGGCGCCATTAATAATTTGGCAATGTGGTATAAAAGAAACCATACAGGTAAGCTGTTGAATATTTTCCAATAATATGGTTTTATATATTTCTTTCGCAATTCACTGTACATTGGGCATAGAATTAAGAAGTGGTATTCATCCTCTATATCATCACATGCCTGCCATTTTCGTTCTTCTAGTGGTATTGCAATAGGCCTGTGCCACCTTCCTGTTTCAATGAATAGTCTATGCGACCCGCTACGTAATTTGCTATGAGCATATCGATGTTTTGCAATCCTTACTTTATCTAAATATGTCTTATAACCTAAATCGTCTGAAAGATATCTGTAAAATCTTGTTTTGTTGCCCTGCTCCAAAATCCCTCCCACCATTCCTGAGTATACATATCGCAAGCTCTCTGCTTATATTCTAAAGGAAATTGAGCTTTATTGACATTTAATCCCTGCCCTTCCCATATATTATTAAAACATTTCGAGCATAACATATATCTAAAAGACGTCACCCAGTTTTTACAATCATTATTATTATACCAATCCTTGTATAGCACAGTGTATATGTGCTTTGCTATTCTATTTGGAGGCATATCTATCTTTTTAAACCAATATTTTAAAATTCTAATTTCCCTAGCTATTCTTAATGGCATCATTTCCAGTTCCCCATAAACCATACCATTAAACTTTGTCTGTTTAATATGAAGTAATTGCTCGCAAAAGCGGAGGTGGCATTTTCAACATCATACGCCGAATGAAATCCCCAGATTTCGCTACCATAACATAGTATGGGTAAAATAAGTTTATCAAATAGTTGGCACAAATGGGCTGGTGTTAAATCTATGAATTTACTAATGTATTTATGTAATGCAAACATTTGTCTTGCCTTTTTAGCCTGTTCTGCTAAACATCGCTGAGCCTCGAAAAACGAACCAGTAGTTGTAAATGTAATACCTAAATATTTAAACCCATTAACTATATCAACTTCGCTATTGCCATACCACCACTTGTCTCCTTGACTAAGACATCCTCCCCTCCTAAATACCATAATTTTAGTTTTCTCCACATTAACCATTAATCGCCACCTATTGCAGTAATTGAATAAAATATCCAGACCCTTTCTACTTTCAGACAGAATGATTATGTCATCAGCATACAGAATTAAAAATAATTTAATAAATATCAGGTCAATACCCTCCCCACATTTATCCTTAAATTCTTTTTCTAAATCATTCAAATACATTGCGAATAAAAACGGCGACAGACTTTCCCCTTGGCGAACCCCAGTGCTGCATTCAAAACTGTCTGAGAGCGTAGAATTTACCCGAACACGTGTGTTTATGTCTTGATACATTGACATTATAATATTAATGATATTTCCTTTTGCATTTAACTTTATTAATTTGTACCACAAACAGTCCCGAACTACATAATCAAAAGCTTTTGTAAAATCCACAAAAGTGCAATATAATTTCTTTCCCTTAATCAAAATGTGTCATATCAAGCCATGCATAACGAATATATTGCCGATTGTACTGAGACAGGACCTAAAACCAGCCTGTGCCTCTACATATACAGCTTTTTTTTTTATCTGCCCAGTCATCGAGACGATTATTGAGAACCCTCGTGAATAATTTACCAAGACAGCTCAATAACGTTATCCCACGATAATTGTGTACATCATGTACATTGCCTTTTTTGTGAAGCGGTATTAAAATTCCCTCTGACCAAATTCTGGGAAATATTCCGCTTGTAAAGATGCCATTAAAAAGCATTGCAATATATGGTAAAAGTATTTCAATTCCATTTTTATAAAATTCATTTATCATCAAATCTGGCCCAGGGCTTTTTCCATTATTGAGCTGCTGTATGGCTCTTTGTATCTCTATTTTTGAAATTTCTTTATTTAACTCGTCGAATACAACTTGTACTTCACTTGTTTGGTATTCTCGCACAAGATCGACAATGTCTGTGTCAGCCTGATAAAAGCCCTTATCAGTGTTATTTACATCCTTAAAAAATTCTTTGAATTCATCCAGTGCGATGTTTATAGATCGTTTTGTATCTGCTGTTTTTAATAATTTCTAGTATAATTTAGGATCCGAATACTGAGCCTCTAATAATTGTTTTGTTGTACTAATACACTGTTCTCTTCGATGCTTCTGTACAATACCTTTAAACTCAGTTGACGAATGGATCATATTTAAAAGCTATGTTTCGCTTCTGTCTTCTCTGTACCAGTTCAATGGATTAAAAATAGTTTCGTTTAATTCACAAGCCTGTGAGTAATGCTGTATTTTTGTTCGCTTATTGTTACGCAAAGTGTATGGATTTCTAGTTTTCAAAAATAAGTGTTCTGTTGCTCTCTCAATTGCAGTATTGAATAGGGACACCAGTTTATTTAAACAATCCTCATCTGGTTCTCTCCATTCCCTTATCAAACAATCTATTGTGTCTAGTAATTCTAAAGGATCAGGCTTTAACAAATTAGTCCTGTACTAATTTATCAATTTTTCATGCCAGATATACTTATGTGTAAAGGTAACTGCATGCTCTATTGTAGTTGTCCTTGCCTCTGCTCGTGTATTCACTAATATATCACATCTTAGTACTTTATGATCAGACAACTCATTTGAGTCTGCTATTTCAAAATTGGTTAATAGTCTTAGTTTATTTGCAGAGCAAAGACAGTAATCTACTAAGCTAGGACCGCGTGTCCTCGATCCATACCCACTCTGCCATTGACGATCATAATCCCTGTAATTTTACAGAAATTTAACAAATTATGCCCATTTTCATTTAACTTCTCCAAGTCGTTAGAACATCTTCCTATCATACAATCCTCATCATAACTATCTTCTACTGGAATATATTTTACATTGTCATCTTCGATAAAACTGGTAGAGCTTTGGTTCTCGCATTTAAGTCGCCACAAATTAAAAATGTACAATTTCTATCCTCAAGAAGTTTCTTATTTACATACAATGCCAGTCTTTCAAACACATCGATATCTACATGCGCTGTTCTCGACGAACCAAAAGGAAGTACATAACACAGCGCAATATATATATATTTTCATCCAAACCAAAGAATAATTTATCAATTTTTTCCATATAATGTCATCGGATTCCTTACTTTCTAGAGAGACACCAGCTGCTATTTGGTCCTTAAATAAATTAGAAGCCCCCCACCCCCACCTGCCCCAGGAGTTACGCTTTGCCTATTTATGTCTTTACATATTGAGTGATATATATGTATAACCATCTATTGAAATATTTGATAATTCTGTGCACAAAGTTTCGGTTGGTAATATCATATCACATTCTGCAATTATTTTATCAAAGACATGAGAATTAATTTTATTTTGGCATTTCGTTACAAAGCCATTAGCATTCCACAATGCTAATTTAAGCACCTTTCCCCACCCTATCCTAGTGAATATGTGAGCTTAATTGTGATTCAATTTGATCATTTGGTGTATGCGTGTTATCTCGAGGTGCTTGACTAGTGTCTACATTACATGGTATATTGCATATGTTCGTAATTATGGGAAGGTCAACATAGTTTTTCACATTGGCTGGATTACCGTTGTCTATTGGCGACATGTTACTAGCATTTATCACTGTTCGGTTGTCTTGTGGTGGTAAGACTATGCCACTAACTGTATGGCTCGGTACAATGATGTCGAGTAATGGTGTCCCACCACTTGCCACACACATCTGACTTGAATTGGAATTAGCTAACTCATTACCACCATATGCAGCATCGTTCAAAACGGTAAGTGCTGAGGTTATAACTGACTGTACTGACTCTGAGCAAAGTGGTGCATTCATTAACAGTTTATCTGGTCGTGCATGTGTGTGCGCGCGCGCGTGCGTGTGTGCTTGTATGGCATGCTTAATGCAGAATTTGGCATCTGGCACATTGATAGTCCTTCAATATTGGTACCCATACGATACTGTGACACTATATCTGAAATATCAGTTCGGTACGGGTGTTGTGTCTCATTTATGGAGGACTGTGTATTATTTTGAGTACGAGTTTGCTGAAAATAGTCCTGACTTAGCGAAGGCTCCATTCCAGCTACTCCATGTTTAGGATTATTTGTCGTGTTACGGTCAACACGGATAAGGGAATAAGGGAATGTGATGGTATGATAGACACAGAATCTATAAACCATAGTCTATCCGAGCAAAACAGCATTTAAGATGAGATTAGCATTCCTTTAATTCGTGCATGCAGATAACGTCTTTTATGGGGGGACGAGGGGGGGGGGCGTGTGTGAAGAGGGTTATGTCATCAAAATACATAGCAGGAAACCGTAATTTTGAAAAAAGATACAGTTGTCAGATAACTTCTATATTTTAGTATTACGTTACTGCTAATTAATCAAAAATGCCTACCAATAGAACATTCAGCATACAATAGCCATGCGCAATGTTATTCGGAGAAAAATAAATTAGTTTTATCAACTTTATTTAATTTAATAGCTTGTATACATCACAATATTCTTCAATTTCGAAAGTTGACAAATCATGGACAATGGGACTAGATGTTTATTCTTATCACATCCTTTCAAGACAAACTGTGGTTGAAATTGCATTGTCAGTGAGTTAACGCTGTGAACGTTCATGAGACAAGAATATCAAATTCAGGACAATCCTACATACTCACCCCTCTCATATCAACTTAGCGGCCTAATCGTCAACTCGAACAAACGCTGTCTCTACAGACCTCTTGAGTAATGTCCATCTGCAGGCCAAGAGAAGACTACTTTTTGAAAATGTACGACTGGAATGACTGGCTCGGTTACCGAGCCAGTCATTCCACTGGTAAATTTTCAAAAAAATTGTCTTCTCTAGTCCTGCACATGGACAGGGACTAAGCAAAAATTGTAATTGTCTAGCCAATTAACCCTTTAATGATCAAGTCTGACAAACCGGCATGCACAGGTCTTGAGAAATGTCCATTTGGTGGCAAATAGAAAGCTATATTTTTGTAAATCTCATTTGTAAATTAAACCAAAGTCTTCATTTTATTGAAACGTCTCAAATATTAAATAGGTTAATTGATATATGAAGTATACAGCGCCCTTTGAGGCGCTGTTTACACAACATGGGTTAGAAGCACAAAAGTGAAATTCGATTAGATCGACAATATATTGTGTAGTGGGAAAGCACATCCAACAGACGAACGATCACACGTCGGTGTATATGGTGATGCATATGATACACCAGCGATGGTCTGAACACGGATATGTCGAATGCGTCCACTCTATAAGCGATTCTCGGAACCGAACTCAAAGGTCAAACTTGATTTGTCAAAGCTAACTAACGACAAGGTCACGGCGTATTGTGGAACAATACCGGATGAGCAAGGTTGTTCTTAACTCTTTCATGCCGAAGCCGGCCAAGACCGATTTTTGAAGTAGTCTTATTTAATGGCCATTTGAAGGACAAAAGAAGACTTTTTTTCACAATTTACTTCTGGAATGACAGGCTCGATAACCGAGCCATTCATATCAGTGGTGAATTCTAAAAATATTATTTTCTTGGCCTACAAATAGACATTCAATATGCAAATATTTAGATTTTCGTGAACAAATTTTGCCATTAAACGGCAAATCTCTCGCAAGCGCTAGCCTAAGCTATCCAATGAGTGGAAACTTCAGCTGTTAAAACGTCCGCGCAGCGAAGGTCACTAGGGAAAACAGGCAATTTGCTTCACCCCTCCTTGCTTCTTTCCACCCAGGAGTATAAAATGGCTACAAGTGTAAAAATGGGGAAGTTACCAATAATAGACTGAAATATAAACTAAGCTAGATAAGGCGTGAATGGGACCTGGAATTAGGGCCACGATTGACGCCAACCAAGGCAATAACTCCTTCGGTTACCATCGAAGCTAAATCACCTGGTGATGGTCCACTAGCTTCCCGAGCTAAGGACAATTTTTTGACTATTTATTTACCAATTTATCAGCATTTATAACGAAAACAACAATGGATTAAGAAAGAACGACACCAGGGTCCATTACACAACACTAATGGGCATATCATCGGCACTAACTTTGGAAAAAATGTGAAATCGGAGAATTACCCCAAAGATACTGATAAAGAAGATGAACGACTGATCTCGTTTGACGGCCAAGGGCCAATAACGGAAGCACGTATTGGGAAAGCAGCCATGGATTTAACCCTTTAACCTTCGAATTTGGTCCCAAAAAATGTATTTCTTTCACAGAAAATGTCAATTTACAGATCAAGAGAAGACTCTTCTTGAAAGTTTACCACTGGAATGACTGGCTCGATAACCGAGCCAGTCATTCCAGTGGTAAATTTTCAAAAATAGTCTTCTCTTGGTCTGTGAATGGACATTTATCAAAACCACTGCAGATGTCGTTTTTGGCTGATATGAGTGTAAATGACTTAAAGATGGGTCGTATGCGCATGTCAGATGAACTCAACAACGAAATCTCCATGCATTCCGGTAGTGACCATCTCAATAAGCATAGCACAATCCTGCTTTAGTACAGCACATCCACGTGGATGATGCGCGGAATGGTACACTCGTGGCACTTCCTATGCCCAGGGTATCACATTAAACTCTCTCCAACAGAAGGCCAATCACGCTCTTGATCGGCGTCAGAAAACGTTTGCAACACGTTATCCCGTATCAGACATAACATTGGCAGATTTTGCTGGAAACTTGCAGTGTCTCTAAAGGAAGACGCACGCAGTTTTCGCCAACATAATCTCAACGCGACGTACGCTATCATCAGTAGTTCTAGCAAAGCATTGGAATATCTACAAGATGGCAAATAATATGCCACGTGAATGTTATACATTCAAGTAACCTCATATTCCTCAACAGAGGAATCCAGTTTTAGCTATTCTCCGCCCATCTTTAGCTAAGCTCTAGACATGAGTCGTCCATGTTGGGATCGATCGATCACTGAACTACCTGACTATCAGTTTCCTGAAAACTATATAGGTAAGCTCTACAATATTTTGAAACTAATTTTACTGGGCACTGTTGCTGGTCAACGCATAATTGTGCCTATAGTCATGTCCAAGCACTGGGGTTTCCACAAAATGGCCATTGATATGGCACGAGTTTTCGACACAATTAAACACTCAAAGATCCTAGATCCTAGATGTAATACACCAAGGACGGGTGCAACGAATATGAGATGCAGGTATTGAGACTACTACTTGCAGAATCCCAGGCTGAGAGTACGAGTTATGTCAGTAAACGCGGCCGAGTTTGAGACATCAATCGACTCCCAACATGGTGATGGCCTAACACCTGTGCTTTTTACCTGTCACTTTACTGCTGTATGGAAATCTGTGTTGGAAAATTCCACAAGGCCCAGTGTTCACCCAGGGTATGCAGCGAGAGATGGAATATACTGACGATGTGAACTTCATAGATGATAAAAAGAAACCCCATTGGCAAACTTCTCTAAGTAGCTGCAAGCAATAAAAAAAAACCTTAGAATCTCTTTATGAATGAATACAAAACAGAGTTCACTCACATAGCATGAAACTAAAGAAAATAACGATCCATTTTTTGACGGCGAGCCAAGCAGGAAGAGTAAAATCCTGGGCCCACTGCTCTGCAGTCCTACTAGCAGTGCTGAACACTGAGTAATGGGAACGTATCGTTCCAATCCTTCTGGAAGCTATGCATTCGTAGATCAAATATACCCTTGTCAAAAAGACAACTTTAAATAATGCAACGTGCATATCATTGATGCTGTATAACTGTAACAGCTGGGCAGCACCAAAGGCAGCTCTAGATAAACAAGCTGAATGTATGCCACTGCAAACACCTCCGTACCATCACTGGACACCGATGGACACGCAGCATGATCTTCAACGATTCACAATACAAGATGTAGAATAATTCACCGCTGTCCGTAAAAGTCGTCCAGCAAAGATGGCCCATGTTTGGTCATGTGCTAGGGATGCCAGAACACACACCAGCACAGAGAGCCTTGGAATCCACCCTACTGCAGCAAATATATAGTCATGAGATGACGCTATTGCATAAATATACTAAGCGTGCTACACGATGACCTCAAGAAAGCAGGAATCTGTACACTCAGAACAAGAATGGACCTGAGAATGCTAAAGGTGTTGGCTGATGACAAGTCACATTAGTCAAACCGAAGACGGATTGATTGGGGCTGTAGGATGTTTCTACTACTACGGCCTCAAAACACAGTAATCATACATTGTAGATATGTATTTTAGATAGTAGGCCTACGTAGTCATGGTTATTAACTGTCTAGCCACTGCAAGCCACCAGACAATAATTTCAGAAAGCAAAATGGTTTGATTTGCCTAGCCACCAACAACTTTTAGTCAAATAGTTTACAAAATATTTAGCAAGCCCAAAGGTATAACCCGTGGACTATATCGTCTGCAAAAACTCAGCAATCAGCCGGTTACACTCACATCATTAATATTTACCTCATTTTATCTCATATCCGTGCATTTACGTAATCCGCGGCTCAATGACACAAAAAAACAAATGCCGTTAGATCTATCCCCATCACAAATAGTCTATTGGACATAATATCTCTGAGCGTGATTGGTGTAAATATATGTGTTACGTCTGACGTCATACAAATATGTTAATGTACCCGGAAGTGTATGTTTTGAGATTATTGCATCATAACTGTGTGTTTATGGTGTCATCCATAGGTTAGGATATACTGGCTAGATTGATCATGCGCATACCCCGCGCATATGGGACTATTTGTCGCGACCGTCGATGACTTGAGTTCAGTAAATCGGAATTACTCATGGCGTAGGTTTTCGCTGATTGGCTGACGCAGACGATCAGCTGCATATATAACCTTTAAAATTGACTAATCTATCTTTTGGGAATTTGGAAAGAAATTGAACAGATGTAAATTTAGATATTTCTATCAGAAATAAAATTGTATTGGCTGTATTAATTTAACACTCTGTTTGATTACGTAATAGGGTTAGTAACAAGAAAATATTATTTTGGGGCCTATGTACCCGGTTAGAAAATACTGAACTCTGAAATGTCGCTTTTGAGAGGGTAATGAGCGATCTAGCAAGTGTATAGTAAATCTATGGCGTTATCATTACTTTTTAACCAAGGACAATGTATTTTACACTATCAATCAACTGGATGCCGGCATGGACCTATATCACATCACTTGACAAGCCTTATAGGTGAGGCGTTTCGCAGTATATTACAAAGAGAAATTACGTAATAAAGAAAAATGTGTACACTCTCCGGGATGTAAATATTGTTTGAGTGTAGCCTTCTTAACCATCTCGGTCACTACTTCAGCACTAACTGAACCGAGACCTGGGATACCGTATACCAGCGGTCTTCCAATCAATGCTGCCACGCGTCTCCTCATGAACTGACCAGAGTCACGTAACCAGTGGCCGTCTGTAGCCCTCAAGAAGTGACAGAGATGATATAAAATATACAGATATTATTATAATGAGCAGTGTATATCTGAACATTTAATAACCGACATCAACCCCACCCCCACCCCAACCCCTACTCCTGCCTGATGACCTCAATAATAATTATTGTATAATAAAAATAATGATAATGATAATGATGATAATGATAATAATAATGATAATGATGATAATGATGATAGGGATAATAATAATAATAATAATAATAATAATAATAATAATTATTATTATTATTATTATTGTTGTTTTTATTGTTATTATTATTATGATAATATAGTGTAGTTGTTGTGGTTGTGGTACCGTATTATGCTTGTATTATGTCTGTTCACGTGTTCCCCCACATACTTGTAAAAGTCTGGGTGTAATAAAATGAAATGAAATGAAAGCTACACTCAAGCAACTTCTACATAATGGAGTGGTAACACAGTTTTTCTTTTTTATAAATCATCCTGGGATCACACCCAATATTTTTGGAAATAGAAATTACTTAATCCTTATAAATGTTATTGAATTTTTGTGAAAACAGTATCTGCCGACAGGCGGCGTCTGACTGATGAAGAAAGATTTCATAAATGGAACAGAAATGAGGGATCCATTTCTAACTAAGCTCCGCCCATTTCTAACTAAGCTCAGCCTATTTCTAACTAAGCTCCGCCCATTTCTAACAAAGCTCCGCCCATTTCTAACTAGGCTCCGCCCAATATCTGCTTAACATCCACCCACGCGCGCGTGTGGGATCGATTTACATAATTTGAACTCTGAATTCAAAAAATTCCAATTTCAAGATAACTATACAGGTAGGCAGTTGAATATTTTGAAACTAAGTTCACTGGGTGATGTTGCTGTATATGCATTCAAACAGCGCCCACATATTCAACTTGCTGTTTTTTAAATAGTAAAGCCTTACAGTTGAGGGATGACTATTCCATCTTGTTGACGTAGTAAATAATAATTGTGACATCAGCCTACATGTCACGTTGTTGATTATAACGTTATATATTTGAGGGATAGATTGGATTTATCCATCGATTCTAATACGCACAATTTCAATCTAAAACCGCGAGACATATGCATGACAGATTCATCGTAAAATTGTGTAAATGAAAGAATCCGATCTGAAGTATCTGACGTCAGTGATGAAATATGCTACTTGTTACCTGAGGTCACAATCAATCGATGTCAGTCTGTCACGAATGAATCAAATCTCCAACATTGTCTATGTATATTACCACCCGTTGAGCATTTACTTCTCTACGCGGTAGGGTATTAGTTTACATGCATTTACGTCTTTGAAGTCCATTAAGAATAAGCTGCCTCATTATGACAGCCCATGGCAGTATAAAAGCATATGAAATGGCATAGTGCTATGCTGTGTTTAAAGAACATTAGAAGCATACACTTAAAGTATAGTCTCTACCCTTGCAAAGAATGCCACCAACACCTTTCTGCTTCCTAGATGTACGTAAATTATCAAAATGCTTGCTGCCAAGAAAAAAACCCGCGCATGATTGACCAAAGCCAGCCTTTGCTCGATATGCCCCAGTAACAGAGTGGCATGGAGTTGCATATCGTGACAGATAAAAAGTTGTTTTGTCACGATCGTGTTGATATCTGAAAGAATGTATAAGACCACAATATCACGCCAGCAAATAGATAAGCGGTAAGCAAGTTCATTATACGCACCATGCACCTATTTGAACCTTTCAAATTTTAATGCCAATTCACCTTTCCGGAGTATCCGTCCATCATCTGACCTCATATGACGGCATAATTAGTTCAGCGGGTGTATGAATACGTCACAATAATTACGTCACAAAGGGTTCCATATAGACCGTCATCAAATGTCAAAGAGTCCGACACGTTATATGAATTGTGTGTCTCTGTAAATCCTTGCTATTTAATAAACATGCTGTTGAATATTTTGAAACTAATTTGACTGGGCGCTGCTGCTGCCTTAACAGCACCCAGTCAAATTAGTTTCAAAATATTCAACAGCTTACCTGTGTAGTTTTTTGGAAATTGATAGTCAGGGTGTTTAGAGATCGATCAATCCCACCACGAGCGAGGTGTGGGTGGAGCTTGGCTAGAGATGGACGGCGCATAACTACAACCGGAAAGGGCCATTAAGACCTAAGAGTAAGGTGCATTGGATATTGAGTAGTCATATATATATGAGAATTGATGTTAAAATGAGAGTATTGACCCACTGGAAGCGTTTTATGGACATGGTTCCGTATATTAAATCTATAGCTCTATCAGGCATAGCCTCTTTAACGTTCTATGAGCTAACCAGTGTCAACGATTACTAACATATATTTCCTATTTCTCGAAAACTATTGCATGGTTGCACTTGAAAACACCAGACCTAGGGGATGCATTAGAAATCCATAGTGAAGATAATGCATAGTACATTGTAAAGATACAATTTACCAATTAATGTGACGTCATAATTGTATGGAAATTAGTTATAAAGGAAGGAATTGTTTGAGGGGATGGTCAGACCTTTCATTTAAGACCAGAATTATGTTAATAGCTTCTTTAACCCTTTGACGCTCGAATTTGTTTTTGTCTCATTGAAAATGTCGATTTGCAGACGAAGTGAAGAATATTTTTGAAGATTTATCACTTGAATAACTGGCTCGGTTAACGAGCCAGTCATTCCTGTGGTACATTTTCAAAAATAGTCGTAAATGGACATTTTTCAAGAGCACCGCTGAAGCCGTTTTTGGCTGATATGAGTGTAAAATGGTTAATAAGAAAGATATATACGTTAGAACGAATTTAGTTATTTTCGGTAATTTTATTGATTACAATGCAAATGGTTACATAAAAAATAACTGCACAATGGGCCGTCATAAGATTACAAGTGTCTATTCGGAAACCATTGTTTTCAAAATAGACACATTTAACCCCTGGGCGGCTGGGCTAAAAAAATATATATGAGCGGTGCGGGTAATGGTGAGATTTGCCACCGTTGCTCTTGCGTTATGGCTTTTGACCGCAAAATTGGCAAACGTATTCGGGATCCCACGGGCAAGCCCCCACTTGAGTCTAGAGAAGAAGTTACTCGTTCGCGTAACTGATTCCAGGTCCCATTCACGTCCTGAGTGAAGGAGATTGCCCATGTTTCCACCGATTCCTCGTCAGCCACCTGCTCTCCTCACAGTCCAGCTGGATTTGAACCCACCCGCCTGATTGTCATAACACCACGGCCAATCGTCTCCTCCCTCCAGTAGAACTGGAGTTTTTAAAAATGTATTAAGAACAACAACAACAACAAGAAGCGCTCCACGGTCGCGGCAACCTTTACATCTAGCAACACGGGTAAGAAAAGTTCATAATATATAACCCAAAATGCCATAAAATAGAGCGATATGTTACCACAATTATCTTATCGGTCTAATTGTGTCACAAGATAAAATAAGTGTGTAACGGCCCTTTTGTCAATATTTTCGTATATTTAGAAATATTTGATCATATCTTTGATATGATTGATTGCTGGACATCGTGCGCTGTGGGATTTTAGTTGCTCTTAACACGTTGAGCCTAAAAGCCAAATCACCCAAAGTATTTACACTTTGATATTTATTCTGTTGAATATTTTGAAACTAATTTAACTGGCAGATGTAGTTGCTATAGGCAGCACTATCCCCACCCCTCCCCCCAGTTAAATTAGTTTCATATATATTCGACAGCTTACCTGTATAGTAGGTACATTGGAAGTAAGATTCCGGGAATTCAGGGTCTTTAAGGTTTTGTCTGCCCCGTCTCTATCACGAAATTGTGAAGAGTGCCCACCCAAATTAACGAAACGCCAGATCGCTATAGCGTTAGAATGGCTTATCATTCCGTGGTGTGATGTATTGGTGGGTCCTTCCCACAAAAGCTTTTGAAAATTAGCTGCTCTGAGAAGCATTCGGAATGATAAAATTGCACTTTTGACCGGGCTTAGGGGACCTTCTATCGACTCTTTCCTCCTTGAATCTGCCAATATGTTTATTTAGTTATCTATTAGGCTACCATTATTGTTCCATCTTTAGCTGGTAGTAACGTTATCAAAGTTAGATATTAGAAATGGGGGACTCCCCATAATAAGCATAAGAAGTATAGCTCATAGATGAGTTAACATGTTTCTAAAATAAGAAACAGAAACATGTTAGTTAGTACAATCTTGAACATGATGTAGGAAATGTTCTATTGAATATTTTGAACATAATTGGATTGGAAGTCATAGCTGCGTTAGGCAGCAATGCCTTCCAATCCAATAATGTTAAACCAGCCAACAGTAGGCGCTTGCGTTTTATTTTGTATTGGAAACACGTTATTTCTGAGCCCTACTGAGACACCCTACAGGGCCGGATTAAGGGTTGCGCAGGCCATAGGCACCTGTTAACCAAAGGCTAACCCAAAGTTGTAGCCAAAGCAGAAGGGGATCTGGGCGTCCTCCCGGAAACAAATTTTGAAATTTGGATGTTGTCAGAGAACCTCTCTTTACATTTCCAGAGATAAATATGGATCATCACTGAGTTAGTTGTTAGATAATTACATTTTTGCCACTGGTTAGGAATTTAATGCCACCCGTAATTCAAACAGACTCACCGGAGGCAATACTCAGGGAAATTCTGAAATCTAGATGCTCCCAGAAGCCGCTTCACACTACCCCACCCCACCCCACCCCGCATTTCTGAATATAATATACATAAACATCGACATTCGGTTTGGCGGGAGTGCGGTGTGATTTATTAAATTTGTTCAACTTTAAAGTCTACTAAATTACTCTTCATCAAATTTCCTAGCCCCCGTCCCCCATCAGTCTAATACCCCTAAATTTCGTAGGCCCTAGACACTGTACCCAGTGTGCCTAAGGGACAATCAGGCCTTATTCACCACAATGATCGCATTAGTAAACAACCTTACCTTTAGTCCGTATACCGCGCTGTCCGTGTCTGATACGTGAATATCAAACAGATACCTGAATATCAAACGAAATAACTTTAGAAAATGTCCTCATACATTTAGGGCATTACGCTTCATTCGTACAGCTATTAGCTGTTGATAAACGACCATGCCCATGCTTAGATCTAGAGCAGATATTGAGGCCGTTCAAATATAGATATGTAGGTGTATTAGGAAAAGCTATGTCAAAAAATGTAACAGTCACGTGCTAGCTGTCATGCTTAAGGGTAGAGAGTACAGCTCGGACGCGTTCATAAGACTATTTACCTAACACACTTCTTGACACTGATTATGCCTACATATATATTTGACATGGGAGTGATGAATAGAAAGGCTGCGTGTTTTAGCTATACAATGGAGCTGGTGAAATCGTCAAAGGAACCGAAATAGCATACAGTAGACCCTACATCTTATAAATGAGTTAACTGGTTTCAAAAACAAAAACCGAAACGTGTTTGTTAGTAACGGCGTGTTCTCACTAGAGACTTAACCAGGAATAACGCCATACTTCAATATGGCGTTATTCCTGATTAATTCTCTTGTGAGAACACGACCTAAGAAATGTTATGTTGAATGTTGTGAACGTATTAGGATTGGAAAGCCATTGCTGCCCAAAAGGATTTGAAACCATCCTAAGATATTTTTGAGTTGTACTGTGGTCAGACAGGCCAAGATAGCGGGGACTGAATAGAAAATCCTCTTTGAAAACACCATCATTTGACCCTGGATGTTATTGCGATGTCCGCTATAAACAGGGTTAATTTTAAAAGGACCCATTCCGAGCTATGTCCCGTCCAATTCTAGCTAAGCTCCACCCCTTTTTTTATTATAAATGTTTGAATCGATTTGAAACTTGAAAATCCATATTAACTACGAATCGTATGTCTTTGAGTAATTTAAAATTAAATAAAGATACTGTTTAATATTTTGACATTAATTTGACTTAGAAATGTGTCAAAATACTCAACAGCTTACCTAACTGTTGAATATTTTGACTCAGTTCCAAGCCAAATTAATGTCAAAATATTAAACAGAATGTTTATTTAACTTTAAGTTACTCAAAGGCATGCGATTCAAACACTTTGTTGATGGCCTTCAATATTCGCGATGTGATTGTGACATCAGCCAATAACGAATGCTGTATTTCCGTCTTCGGAAGATACTTGCCAGTAACATACCATATGCCTCCATTGTAACGACGACGTCGCGTGGCTTTACCCACTCAGTCACACTATAGTTCCAGAGTTAATGTTGTGGACGGAGGTATTTAAAACCAATTAATTTAATTGATAAAAAATTGTAGAGCCCTTAAAATCCATTTTTGACACGAGTCTACTTGTAAATCTTTCCACAATGTATTATTTAAGTCGGGTTGTGGTAGGGTTGGCTGTCATGAACCTTGTGACCAAAGCTGTGCATGGTATGTTTCGTTTTACAGATATCCGTGATTGCATTATAGACATACAAATACAGCTGTGCACGGAATCTAAGCAGCATTTCCCAGGACACAGCCGATAGTAGACACTCTTACTATGGCCAGAACACTGATATGCCAGAATCAATAAGGAGATATCTTCGGCTACATGCTCTACCGTTTCCAAGAAGCAGAGCGCAATGATTATCACCGTTAGAGACACAGCGTTCCAGATTGAAGCGAAAAAACTGATATAACGTCATGATATGAGCGTCACGTCACATTTGGCAAACGGCAGATATGGAGAAGTCACTATTCAGAAGTCCAGTGGTCATATCGTCGAGTCTAGTCATTGCCAAGCAGTCAGCCGCCAATTGATCTTTCCAGTTTATCCATCCATCATATGCCGTTTTAATCAACTACGTGATGTGTAGAATGACGGCGTAAACAATGACGTCAGGAATGACGTAAGTAAATACGTCACGAGCGCATAATTGTTAACGGGCTAAAGATTGTTGTACGTTTTACAGTTTATCCATCCATCATATGACGTCATAATCAACCACGTGATGTGTAGAATACCCGCGTACACAATGACGTCATGAATGACGTAGGTAAGTACGTCACGAACGCATAATTGCCAACGGGCTAAACGTTGTTGTACGAATTGTATGTCGTTACTATTTAATAAAGATGCTGTTGAATATTTTGAAACTAGTTTGACTTGGCACCCATTTAATTTAGTTTCAAAATATTCAACAACTTACCTGTATAGCTTTCTCGAAATTGATAGTCAGGGAAGTCAGATATCGATCGATCACAACACAAGCAATGCGTGGTTGGAGCTTAGCTAGAGAAGGGCGGGCATAACTAAAACTGGAACGGTCCATTGCCGTGTTGCAATTGAGATGATCCTGAAAGCGAGAGTGCAGTTTTTATCTAAGGTACGGGTCTACTCTAATGTGTGGTATGCTATACCTACAACGTAAACCATCATATCTTAGCCATACCCTGGAGGCTGGACTAAATGCAAAACGAAGCCTTGTGATTTGTCACTGGTCCACCGTCATGGCTGAACCTGACACAATCATTGCTCTACTGCCTAAACGAAGTGACCTAACTGTCATGCTAATGCCAGATAAATGCAGCATCTACGATACTATCACATGAAGTGGAAACTGGGAACCATGCCAGATACCAAATTGGATCAAAATGTTGTTTGTTTCTGGTCTCAGGCGACAGTATCAGGATAACCTACCACACACCCTCCTCTGCCCGTGTCCAAACCCCGAAAAACCATGACCAACATCAACATCAACAGGACGCCAGTAGCTCTCCCACGGTATAATCAATGTCTAAATTTGGTCAAGAATAGAAAAATATTTGGCCATTAAATATTCATTTACAGATCAGGAGAAGACGATTTTTGAAAATTTCCTACTGCGATGACTGTCTCGGTTATTGTGGCTTACAAATAGTCTTTCCTCCAGACCACTACAGAGGCCGGTTTGGACCGGTTTCACCAGGAAAGCATTAAACATGTATGCACAATTAACCTGTGCAGATTATCCGTCCACCATCTGACATCGTATGACGTCGTAATCAGCTTAGCATGTGTATGATGACGTCACATTCATTAAGTCACAAAGGGTTCCATAAAGACTGTCGTCAAATCTCAAATAGTCCGACACGTTTTATGAATTGTATGGCTTTGTAATTCTTTGCTATTTAATAAACATGCTGTTGAATCAATACCTTCCCTGCGTAGCTTTTTGGTAATTGATAGTCAGGGTGTTCAGGGATCGATCGATCCAACCATGAACGAGGTGTTGGTGGAGCTTCGCTAGAGATAGGCGGGACATAGCTAAAACCTGAAAAGTCCATTAAAAGTGCATTGATAGCGCCCATAACTGCAGAATCCTATTCTAAGGAAAAAATGATCCATGACCTTACAAATGGGATGGCGACAAGGGCAATGAAAGATATAGAAGCAGATATATATGTCCGATACCTAGACCGACCACAAGGACCAGTTGGAACCAAATAGTGGAAACTTCTTTTCGAACGATATGGGAGGCTGCCCAGATCAATACTAGGAAAGAATAACTGGAGCCAAGCCATCCTTTTTCGCTGAAGCTTTATCAGGTTTTGAAGACATGTGTAGCAGAGTAGAGATCTAAGGTGAGCATTCAAATTTGTTCACAAGAAAGGATGAGTCTTCAGTGAAACATGTTTCCCTGCGGCACCCTATGAAATGAACTAACAGATCAAGCGACCATGTGTGGTGATAGCAAAGACAGTAGTAAAAAAGAGGTGACAGCACATCCGACCAATAGATGCTTATCAAAGCAAACACGAGAACGAGAAAAGAACAAATCGATTACCATCGGTTGAACAGAAATGAGCCCGTCGCTATCTTTCAACTTAGAACTGTGCAGAATGAACTCAACCAAGACACGTGCCGAGTTCTATGTCTATACGGAAAAGCAAAACAATTGGAGAGTCACGTTCTTAGAACTGAACTGCTTGAAAAGCTGATGACCGTGATGTGGAGAGTGGGTCTCAACGATCCGACATCTACCGTATCGGTACCCAATACAGCTGAAACTATTGCATGCATGTATGTATGTATGTATGTATGTATGTATGTATGTATGTATGTATGTATGTATGTATGTATGTATGTATGTATTCCGCGGGCTGTAGTAGTAGAAACATCACCCAGCTGCAATCAGTCCCTCCTCGCTTTTGACCACTATGTCTTGTCCTCAGCCAGAATCTGTAGCTTCCTGAGCTCCATTCTCGATTTGAGTGTATTGAGTCCTCCTTTCTTGAGGTCATCTCACAACACGAAGAAGTTATTGGTTTGATTGGCGTCTATGGAATCCCTGATTCCAGGACCCATTCGCGCAATATCTAGGCTAGTTTATATTTCAGTCTATTATTGGTAACTTCCCCAATGCTAACCATTTCTACACCCGGGTGGAGAGTGGTAACGAGACGTAAAGGAGATTGCATATGTTTTCACCGGTTGCTCATCCGCCACCCGATCGCCTGCCAGTTTAGCGTGATTTAAACCTCGCCCAGCTGATTACCAGTCAATCACCCTAACATTACAGCCAATAGTCTCCTATATTTTTATGCAATGCCGTACTCTCCTGGCTTTATATTTGCGGGCTCCCAGTAAGGCAAATTCCAACGCGCTCTGTGCGGGTGTGTCCTCTGGCATCCTTAGTTCATGGTCAAACGTTGACCATCTCTGCAGGGCTACTGTCTGTACAAGTTCAAATAGACATTCGATTTAATTGGTGCTCATGGCACAGTCTCAAGCGCTTGCTAACACAAGCTTCCGTGGGGTTATGCGACAGAAGGATTAAATGTGATCAGAGTCATTACCATATTTGTGTTTCTATAGCTACTACAATGGATGATTGCAGTTTTAGCTATGCCCGGCTCATCTCTAGCTAAGCTTCACCCACACTTCTCCCGTGTTGTGGTCGATTGATCGCTGAACTCCCTGACTATCAATTTCTAGAAAACTATACAGGTAAGCGGTTGAATATTTTGAACCTAATTTGGCTGGGTGCTGTTGCTGCCACTGCCTATCAAAATCTTTCAACAGCATGTGTATTAAATAGTAGGCCTAAAGACACAATTCGTACAACAACGCTTAATCCATCCATGAGGAAGACAATGCATACGCCATCTAAACCCATTAAATAAAAGCATTAGGCCATCTGCCTTAACTGAGTGTGCGTGAGTGCGTGCGCGCGTGCGTGTTCATGCGAGAGTTCGCGCGTGCCCACTTGTGTGTAATAGGCTATGTTATTCGGACAGTGATGGTGTCTGCCCAGTTGGTTATTGGGTCGCTACAACACTATTACCAAGCGTTACTCCCTTACAGAGCACACCGATTTACAGTGACCGTCAGTAAATTGTGTTCTCGTTTCATATCTAAACTCGTATTTCAAAAGGTACTGAAAGTCCCCTATGTTAACCTTCATCGAGTAAATTGTGAAACTAATATAGACTTTAGAACAAAATACCCATGCAAATAAATGAATAAGCAAATATGCACTTAAACACAGATCTATGCAAGCAAATCGAATCTTTCGTTACAGCACTCGTGACACCTGACAAAGATGCTGACGTCAAACTGGTTATCATACTATGAACGATGTATGGCTGAAGTAGATACCTGAAAAACGTGAACAAAAACCTACCGAACTTCAGGATCCTTTTTCATCTACCGATTTTTCCAGCCCATTTATTGGTATGCTTCATCCACAGCGACAATTTACACGTGTTCGGCTCGATTTAAAACTGGTGAAACCTGAATTACTAGGATCTACATTTCAGGCTGCGGACAGGTAAGCTGTTCAATATGTTGAAACTAATTTGACTAGGTGATATTGCTGCCATAGGCATCAATAACCCTAGTCAAATCAGTTTCACAATATTTAAAAAAAGTCTATTAAATTGTTAATTAATAAAATGCATGCAATTCAAACACGTTCCTGGCGAACAATCGCAATCCTCGTGAAGAAGCTACCAATTTTACATATTTGATTATGGCGTTAGATAGGCCTACTTGAGCAACAGATGGGATCCCTTAAAAGCAGCATGCGCCATATCGACATTGACGGGTCTATTAAAGACGACAATGAAACAAACCTTTTGAGCATTTTTGACATGGTGAAAAGGTTCATGGAATGTGCGAATATGAGGATTTTATTTTGAATCACATGAATGAAATCAGGACGATTAAACATGGCGTCATGTTCCCTTTTAAATCTATGACCATACCGTGGCTTATTTAGTATGGCCGCGGTGACAGACTTTCGGGTACGACTTGTTTGTGAGCGAAATACAGAAACTTCAGTGTCAACTTCAGTGTAGAAGTTTCAAGATGCATATCGTAATAAGTCACAGTTGAATAAGTTGAAACAAATTTGGCTGGAAACAGGTCCCTGTCAAATAACTTTCAAATCAGTCAGCAGAATATTAAATACATCATGGATAATTTGCCATTTCTGGTCTGTAAGTGTTTAAAGGGTTAACTGATTGTTAAATAGACGCTATCGTTGCGAAATAGGCAGCTTGACCAACACTTTAAAACAATTGGCAGACACACAGCCACTCGGACAGACAAACAACTATGATTGCAAGTATGGATATTATTCCTCCTAGATAGAAACTGGTACTGTTAGCAGATAGATCATTCTTTGGCTAGGAAACGACGATGAAAAGCCAGCGAATTTCACACGCCGATGAGGAGGACGAATGAGAGGCGAATCTCACGGGCCGATGAGGAGGACGAATGAGAGGCGTATTTCGCACGCTGATGAAGAGGACGAATGAGAGGCGAATACTAGAGCAGTGACAAGAAAGAGGCGAATTGTGAGTGCGTGCGTGCGTTCGTGCGCGCGTGTATGCGTATATGAGTTCCTTATATCCTACAGAATTTGTCTTCCATTCCGAAAGATTTAAACGGTTAAGGACATACAAATGTGAAGATCTAAATATGCCTAAACGGGTAGTATATTATGGTGCGTGCGTGCGTGCGTGCGAACGTGCGTGTGTGTCTTCTAACTATGTAGGACCTTGGAGTGGTTGACTTTTGCTCTACGATAGCTAGCTTCCAAGTTCCTTGCAACTGTTTCATGCGCACATACTCTCCTTCATTCAAAGGCTTGAGTGGGCTTTTGGCTGCATGTTGGTCATAGTACCATTTCTGACGGCTCTGTTCTTCTCTGAAATGCTTATGTGCTAGTGACCTGGACACAACTCTAGGTTGCAGTTGGCTCACTGTTGCTGATAACACTGCTCTCAACTTGCGACTCATCAGAAGCTGTGCTGGTGATGCTAAGTTGTCGACTGGTGTATTCCTGTACTCTAACAGACTGAGGTATGGATCCATGTGATCATGTTTTGCTTTACTCAGTAGATCTTTGACTGTTTTCACAGAACGCTCTGCTAATCCATTAGCTCTGGGATAATAGGGGCTCGACGTGGTGTGTTTGAAATCCCAGGTTCGGGAAAACTCTCTGTACTCGTGCGAGTCAAACTGTGGACAATTGCCTGAGATCACTGTCTCTGCAATGCCGTGTCTAGTCTTTGCTACCACCACTGAACCTTTTGTGGAATGGAGTCGCTCTACTTCCGGATACCGACTGCAATGGTCAACTATGACAAGATAATCTTCTCCATCTAAATGAAATAAGTCACAGCTAACCATCTGCCAGGGTCTGGTAGGTGTTTTGTGGGACAGCATTTGTTCTTTTGAATTTGATGGACGTCTTTCCAAACATGTGTTACACGTCGCAACCAGCCGTTCAATCTTTGCATTGATGCCCGGCCAAAATACTGTGTCTCTGGCTCGCGCTTTGTACTTCTCCATTCCCATGTGCCCTGTATGGATCTTCTGCAGCATCTCAGATCTCATACTCATTGGTATCACTATTCGGTCACCCTTGAATACCAAGTCACTCATGACAGTTAGCTCATCTCTGAAATTCCAGTAATCTACCATTGTGTTTCTACACTGTTTCCAGTCATCAGGCCATCCTGACAGAATGACATCTTTTAGCGCTCTCATATGTACGTCTACAGTTGTATCTTCTTATCAGCAATTGGCAGAGCGCTCATCACTGCATGCACTTGTATCTCATCATCCTTTCCTTGCTGGCTTGTTTGGGACAGATAGTGTCTTGACAACGTGTCTGCCACTGGAATTGTCTTACCTGATTTTTAAGTGATCTCTAGATCATATTTCTGAATACTAGCTGGAGCAACTGCTAATGGCTTCTTCTGGATGGCTTCTAAGGGTTTGTGGTCTGTATGTACTTTCACATGTCTGCCGTAGATGTATTGGTGGAAACGTTCACATCCAAACACAACTGCGTACATCTCTTTCTCTATCCGAGCATACCTTTGTTCTGTTTGATTGAGGGATTTTGATGCATAGGTAACGGGCACACCATCTTGCATGAGCATTGCACCTAGACCACTCTGTGATGCATCTACTTCTTTCTTGCCAGGGTTCAGTTTTACCCCTTTCTTCTTGGGCTTCTGCAGCATCGCTTGAAGATTTTGGTCATGTTCCTGAGCAGTATGATAAAAAACCAGTATATCAACTACCAGCACCAGTATACCAGGAAAACCATTGTAGACTTCATCCATCTTTTTCTGGAATACTTCTTGTGCTGAGTGAATTCCAAATGGCAATCTCAGAAATTTGTGTCGACCATATGGAGTATTGAGAGTCATCAGCTTTGTGCTCTCTTCATCCAGCTTGATTTGCCAGTACCCCGATCGGGCATCCAGTTTGCTGAAATACTTTGCACCTGCAAGCCTATCCGCAACCTCCTCTAGCATAGGAATTTTGTAGTGCTCTCGCTTGATAGCATTGTTTAGCTCTTTCGGGTCTAAACAAATTCGTATGTCTCCTGATGGTTTTTCTACCAGTACAATGGAACTGACTGTCGGTTTATCCATCTTGTTTATTATGCCAATCTCTATCAAGCGATCTAGCTCAGCCTTAAGTTTTGCCTGAAGTGCCAAAGGTACTCTCCTGGGATCATGTATTGCAGGTTCAATGTACGTTTTAACCGTATTGTGTGCTCACCTGGAAGCGTACCAATTCCTTTGAAAACATCTGAATACATATTAATAATATTTTCAGCGTTTGAATCATTTGACATGTCGGGTTTACCTTTAAATCTAGCATTTGAACTGTCAAGTTTACTTGTACATTCCGCATTTGAACTTTCAAATTTACCTGTACATTTAGTATTTGAACTGTCAAGTTTACTTGCACATTTAGTATTTAAACTTTGACGTTTACCTGTACATTTAGCATTTGAACTGTCAAGTTTATTTGTATACTTAGTATTTGAACATTCAAGTTTACCTGTACATTTAGCATTTGAACTGTCAAGTTTACCTGTACATTTAGCATTTGAACTGTCAAGTGCACTTGTACATTTCTCTATGGCTAGCACTAGGTTTATGAGATTCATATCTACACACGATTTGAGACCAATAATCGGGCTTGACTCTGTTTCTACTATGAAAAAACCGATATTTTTCTCACATTCTTTGTGCACACATTTTATCACACATTTCCCTTTGACATTTAACTGGGACCCACCATACCCAACCAGTCTGTTTTTACATTTTTGCAAAGGCAGTTCCCTGTTTAGTTGGGACTGGTAGATGTGTAAAGGCGGTACATTAACTTGTGCTCCGGTATCTAGCTTAAATGTCACTTTCTGTCCCATTTTCCCCAGTTCCAGGTCAACGAACATTTGATCAGGTATGTCATTATCAACATCACTCGTGTCCACAGTGTCCATGAAAAATTCGTCATTGTCACCATCATCGTCTACACAATGCACAGTCTTCTGTTTGAAAAGAAATTGTTCCTTTCCCCTCGTAGACCGAGACATCTTGCTGAAGTGATTAGCTTTTCCACATTTGTGACAGGTTTTCCCATTTGCCGGGCATGCATCAGTCATCGAATGTGGTCTACCACATCGGCTACACGGCTTGGCCATGAATGTTGTCTGTTTCTGCCCAAAACGAGTGTTCATATTTTGTTTGTTACCGTACATTGTCTTTTGATTACTACCCCGACCACGTTCGACAGAATGCACGTTCAAACTAGGTTCTCCTTTTATTGCCCGAATTTGCTCCTGTGCTGCTTCAAATGCCCTGGCGATTTCAATGGCCTTGTGTAGGGTCAGATCTGAATCACATTTTATTAGTTTTTCTCGAACTTTATCTGTGTTAGTGCCGAACACGATACGGTCTCGTACCATGTCATTCGGATCATTAAATCCACAGTCAGCCACTAATAATTTCAGATCAGTGACGTATGGATCAATAGTTTCTGTGATACCCTGTGTCTTATTGTAGACTTTGTACCTCGCAAACACCTTCTTGGCTTTAGGGGTACCATATTCTTCGAATTTTGTGAAATATGTGTCAAGCTTCTTTGCTTGCTCATCAGTCAAATTCCAGGTATTACAAATATCTCTCCCTTCTTCCCCACACCAGATAAGCAAATAGCTACACAGCTCTTCCTCCTCTTTTCCTTTCAGAGGACCCGAGCACATCAATTGGGCATGTCTCTTGAATTTTTTCCACTTATCTGTAAGGTTTGTTCCTGCCCATTCCATCCTCGGTATATCGACACCTATGAGCGCCAATGGTTCGTTCTGACACCATGCAATGTTTATTGACGTGTTGGGGTGAGGATGTCGATTGACAAGATACGTTGATCAAGTTTTATGTATATTTATTAAGCACAAACATCGTGGTAAACTGACATTGTGTTCCTGAAAATAATACCCCTATCTGGCAATTCTGCCTTTTGGCTAATGGGAAATTATGGAACGATTAATGAGTATTGTAGGAATAGGGACAATATATTACAATTAGAACTACATTTTAATGTCTAGTTTTAAGAGTTTATTTAAATTAGCGTGACGTAACAATCAAGGTAACGAGTGCAGTTCCTTAAGAAGATCTGTTGCTCGGTTCTTTGGGGATTCGTTTCGGATCAGCTGACGTTAGCGTCTCTTACAATTTTCAATAACCCATTCATTATCTTTAGCTTTAATTTTTAGTCTTCAGTGGCTGGTTGTTCGAAAGTGTATTAACTTTTAAGTCTGGACCTGAATCCCTAATACCGCCTTAAAATGGTATTACATGGTTTGCCTGTTGTTCAAAAGTGTATCAGCTTTTAAGTCTGGACCTAAATCCTTAATACAGACATAAATTTTAATACACATCCACATTACATATTTAATACCCATATTAAAATCATACATTTAACACATATTGTAACACATTATCAGACATACATGGGATAAAAAAAGAAGAATTTAACTTATCATGTTGAATATGTTCCAATAGCAGTGTCCGTTGCTTGTTTCTAGTTACATCGCGAAATTAATGGGCTTTATAAAGCTGAAAAAACCATGCTACGACTTTGGGCCGATTTGACTAACGTAGCCGATCTGTCGCCAATGATAAATCGGTTCGTGTAAATAATTTGTCTGATATTGATTTTGATCGGTCACGATAAATCTGGGAAAGTGTAGCATGTGGAACTTTTCCAACTTGTTGCACATAAAATATGTCCATGTAAATAGGAAATCTTACACCGCACACGACTTGCAGAGAGCTAAATCATTTCTTGACGTGGTGGTGTTGAGAATAAGCTTGAATGACGATAAATAAGCAAATGGTAACATTTGTATCATCGTGGTGGCGGCGACGGCGGCGACTGCGGCGGTGGTACTAATAGTAGTAGTAGTAGTGGTAGTAGTAGTAGTAGTAGTAGTAGTAGCAGCAGCAGCAGCAGCAGCAGCAGCAGCAGCAGCAGCAGCAGCAGTAGTAGTAGTAGTAGTAGTAGCAGCAGCAGCAGCAGCAGCAGCAGTAGTAGTAGTAGTAGTAGTAGTGGTAGTAGTAGCAGCAGCAGCAGCAGCAGCAGCAGCAGCAGCAGCAGCAGCAGCAGTAGTAGCAGTAGTAGCAGCAGCAGCAGCAGCAACAGTAGTAGTAGTAGTAGTAGTAGTAGTAGTAGCAGCAGCAGCAGCAGCAGCAGCAGCAGCAGCAGCAGCAGTAGCTGTAGTAGCAGTAGTAGCAGTAGTAGCAGTAGTAGCAGTAGTAGCAGTAGTAGCAGCAGCAGCAGCAGCAGCAGTAGTGCTAGTAGTAGCAGCAGCAGCAGCAGCAGCAGCAGCAGCAGCAGCAGCAGCAGCAGCAGCAGCAGTAGTAGTAGTAGTTACTGTATATCAATGGGTAAATTCTGAGGACCGTATACACATGTCGGTTTCGTGTCTGTCGTATAGTGTAAACAGTGTTGTCGTATACGGAGATGTCTGCGCCGATAAATTCGGCTATGTAAAATCAGAATTAAATTCGTACCATGTAGACCTATTTCCGACTTAAGTCGGTTAGTCGGTCAATCTGTCAGACGGTCGGTCAAACTTGTGACATTTCTGGCAAAGCTGCCTAGGTCACAACTCGGCCAAGGGATATATAATGCGTGGCAATTGTTTCCACACATTCTAGTTTTACGTTTCAGTTAACTGCTTAATAGCGATTTTATTTAGTTATTTTAAACGCGGTATTCTCTCACACGTTTATTATAACACGCCAAACGTACATTGCAACAACCAACTTCACATGTATAGGCTACATGCGTGGGTACACAAGCGCGCGCGTGAGAGTGGGGGTGGGTGGGTGTGTGGGGTGTGGTCGGGGGAGGGCGACAGAGGGGTGGGGTGGGGCGGGGTGGATGAGGGGCGGAGGGGAGGTATGGGGAGGGGTAGGGAGGGAGGGAGGGAGGGAGAGAGGGAGGGAGGGAGGAAGGGGGAGAGAGAGAGAGAGAGAGAGAGAGAGAGAGAGAGAGAGAGAGAGAGAGAGAGAGAGAGAGAGAGAGAGAGAGACAATGCTGGCGGATATCACTGACAATGCGCATACGCATTGTTGTGAATATCGTGGGACTGGATTTAGCGGAATGCCCTCCAAACATGATGAAAAATTATCTTCAAATGTACTATATATGGGCATACGTATTTATGACATTTCGACCCTATGCAAACTCGTCCAATTTATTTAAGCAATAAATGGTGTCTGCGTTCGCTTATAGGCAACGCCTATTTTCATATTAAAGGCTTGTTATGGCTTTCGATCTATCAACTTCTAGAAGCCGCCCCCAACCCACCCACACCACGCATCATCACGCTCATGCATCATACTTATAACGTCATGATCCGCGTCATTCACTGGTGTTACGTCATAATTAAATGACATTAATTGTGTTTTCATTACATAAAATGCAGAAGTTATGCCTTCCATCTGAGTGTAAACACAGAGTGTAAAACAACACGATTGTGACCTTAAAACGGCCCCATACGTCAACGTTGTAATTACGCGTTGTGTTAAGTCTGTTCACGATGAATAAAATACAATTTCTATTACAGAAAGTAGCGACACTACAGTAATTCTCATTTAAAACATTCTTGCGAGGACCGCCTGATGCCATTTTGGCCATCTTTAAGCCTAGACTTGAAAGATAATACCAATATTACATAGGTCCGGGCATAAAATGTATTTGAACAACGGTATTAGCCCGATGTATTAACTAATACAGACATAATAAATTTAAGCCGGTATTAGTGTTTAAGTCTAGGCATAAAGTAATACACTTTCGAACAACCGGCCCCTGATCTAATCTGTATTCTCATCAAAATTGGTAAGTCATTCCATATTTAATCTTTTACCGTAATAGGCTAGCGATCGGAGTTTTATTGCTGTATTGCTCCGCTTTTGCTTTGGTAGCATAGCCCAAACAGTCTAACGTTGTTGTTCTTGATACTACAGTGGCTGAACTCGGACTCGCCTACATACACTATACATTACTACCTCTTTTTCGTCTGCTTTCTCTTGAATATATAATAAACTAGGTCACATAGCCTGGTACAGTCCGGTTTCGTCACTGTTTTGTCTACACAGGGTGTATGATTGGTGAATGACTGGCGAATAGGCAGACGGAGGTGACCTATTTCTTGTGAGCGTTAATCAAATCCGCTTCGGATTATCGGATAACATCGGACCATGCTACTCCTCTTAAAGGGGATCTATCATCGGTATTGATGACGCCGAGGCGGGTGTATATATTTAAGGAAACGAGAAAACCACTAGACGAATGATAGCGACAGACAGTTACTAACTAGGCACTCAGGTGAAGACTGTTGTGGTCAAGCCGGTGTCGCTACATAATTTTTGGTACCATAACCAGGATTGAGTCCATCAAACAGGGATATGACATAACCTATTTAATATTGTAGAACCACAATGTCAGATAGTCAATCGAAAACCATTTTACACACATTATCTGAATGGATATCTAGCCCTCTACATCCCAGTCGACGAAATTCTGTGACAGGAGGGGATGGTGGGTATTGAGGTATTGAGACTATCTCAGACGTACTGATAGATAATGGAGCAGATACAGGAGCTGATGATGAATGGTCCAATCATCAGGTCAGTGATGAACTGGACATGCTAGAAGTAACGCTCAACCCCAGGGTGGTAACTACATATCATCCCAGATAGTTTTTCAGTGAGGAAGAGACGTTTTGATTCGGGACCAAACAATTACCCCCTACCACTGGTAAACGCACAACCCCTACTAGAACAGTCTGTTGAATACAGTGTGAGGAATCCAACCGTGATGCATGGACATCAGCTAAGTGGCGTAAATTCAGATTCAGCTGACTATGGAAAGGACCACTGGCAGCAACGACTATATGGGAGGTACAAAGGGAGAGACTCTGACCAATTTGATAGTGAAACAATGGACTGTATCGACTTTCATCATCATTCTGGAACAGTTGGCGATTGGAACCAATGTACAGTACGGGAAAAGGGAATGCAACTAGCTATGTGCCTGAAAAGATCAGCACATACACTACTTGGCGACTTACCCAGAGGACAGGAACCCAGTTATGACTATTTAATTACATAATTGACAAAAATATACAACCCAGTGGAACGAGAACCTGCTTAAAGGATGGAATCCCAGAACCATCTTAGGAGACCAAATCAAAGCGTGATGCAATTTGGATATGGCCTCAGACGATTAGTGAGTACGGCCTTTCGAACTATAACTATCACAGCCCAAGCGCAATGGATGGTAGATCAATTTATGCAGGACCGGATGACCTTGAGCTACGTAAGCATGTACAATTTGGGAGACCACAAACATTACCAGTGGCAATTGCTTTGGCAATTGAATTTGCATCATTCAGTATCTCCATTCTAGGAATGAAATCATCGAAGCTCACGAATGTAAATGACTATGGGGATACCTATCCAAGTGTAGCATCCAAACAACTTCATGAAAATGGCTCTTCTTCCCAGGAGAATAAAGTGCTGGCATTGATGAGTGATACCTTGAGCATCACCAACTGTGAGGCAGTACAGGAATTACACTGGAAAGTTGATCAGAGAGTAGGTAATCAACGAGATGATGGATCAAGGAGACCCAGTTATATTGACCGGGAAAGGACAAGTCGATGCTATAGATGTGGCGAACTAGGACATTATGTCAGATCCTGTCCATCCGAGATGGCAAGGCAGGATTCCAATTGCAGAGGACACCACACTGGTATGAGCAAGCCATCCAAAAGTCAGTTAAACTTGATCATAATGGGGTTGTGCCCAAAATCTCAGTCAAATTCATACACTGGTGAAGGCCTAATGATGGGTTTGTAAAAGTCATCGATTCTTCATGTCTGTATCCTCATTCCCTAATTCAAGATACAGATGTGGAATTATTGCTTGATACAGGTTCTACCTCTACATTGTTAGATTTGCTACAATGGAATTCCAATATTAGAATGGCCATCCTTGTAACCAATTAATTTGGCATTATGTGCTGCAAGTTGAGAGGATCTTAGAGTTCATGGCGAGGTCAATGTGGAAATCTCTCTAGCTGATTTCACCACAACATACCCAGTAAGGTAGTCTCTTTGGCTATCAACCATGGCATCCTCGGCATTGATTTCCTAGGGGATCATGGATGCCAATTGAATGTATCCAAGGGGAGATTGGAAGTCAACACTTCCCCTGTGGAATTGTACAAGATGGATGGAAATCTCCATAATAATGACTGACTGAGGCTATAATAATTGAACCATGGTATGAAATGTGCATTCATGCCATGACATGGGCTTATAGATCCAAGCAGGAGATCTTATTGAAAATTGTAGTAACACAACCAAATTTAGTAGAAGAAACAGACCACCTAGTAGCTAGAGCATTTGTTCAAACAAAAACATCACAGATTCCTGTGAACATCATTAACTTAACCACAAAAACCGATACACCTAAAAGCTGGAGTCATTGATGCAAGACTGGAGAGCATCATTGATATCAGTGAGTTGGCAGACAGTAGCATTCAGACTAAGAAGAAGGAAGCATTTAGAACCCAAGAGGATCATCCAGAACATTTACGGAACATGTTAGGATCTGGATGCGAGTCAGGAGCAAAGTGTTGTGGATCTACTTCATCACTACAGTGATGTTTTCCAGAGTTCACCTTACTGAGCATCACATTGATACAGGAACCACCAAACCTGTTAAACAACAACTGAGAAGATTAATAGTTGCACAGCAGGGAATTGCTGATCAGGAGTTAGAAGCCATGCAGAGGAAAGGGTTAATCCAGCCTTGTAAAGCCTTGTACAAGTCCATGGGCATCTCCAATTGTACTGATTAAGAAAAGTGACAGGTTTTGCATCGATTACAGATGATTTAATTTTTGTACGGAGAAAGATGCCTATCCTCTTCTGAAGATCGATGAATGTTTCGAAGCTTTAAGTGGAGGGCAGTGGTTCTGCACCATAGACCTTGCATCTGGGTATTGGCACGTCCAGATGGATGAGGAAATTAGAGACAATACAGCATTTGTGACGAGACAAGACCTCTTCAGATTCTGGGTTATGCCCTTTGGTTTGTGCAATGCCCCAGCAACATTCGAGAGGTTGATGGAATCGGATTTACAGGGACTGCAATGGGAACGATGTTTAGTCTATATCGATGATGTTATCGTAGCAGGTCGTACATTCAAAGAGACAAAAGAAAATTTGGAAATGGTTTGCGATAGATTTAGGAGTGCCAGCTTAAAACTCAAGCCTTCAAAATGTAAACTCTTTCATCAGTCAGTGAAAGTTTTGGGTAATATTGTTTCCGAGGATGGGATACATAAGGTTGCTGCTGCAGAAGATTGGCCAACTCCAACATCTGTGAAGGAGATGAGATCCTTCCCAGGATTCGTATTGCATTTATTGACGCTTTCTAAAAAGCTTCACCACAATGGCCACTCCACTTTTTGCACTTACGAAGAAAGGGTTGAAGTTGAACTGGAGTGATGAATGTGAACAGGCATTTAGGATGCTAAAGACGAAGCTTGTCACGGCTCCAGTGCTAGTTTATCTCAGAATCTAGGACACTTTATTCTTGACACTGATGCCAGTGCTACTGGTACTGGTGCCGTTTTATCTGAAGTAACTGATGGACAGGAAAATATCATTGGATATGCCAGCACATCTTTGTCCCATAGTCAGCAGCAATACTCTACTACAATGCAAGAGCTACTCACTGTGGCTGTTTTCATAAGACAGTTTCGACATTATCTATATGGCAGGTACATTATAGTGAGGCCCGATCATGCATCGTTGGTGTAGTTAATGAATTTTAAGGAACCAGAAGGAATGCTAGCCAAATGGCTATCAATCTTGGGGACACACGATTTTGGGATATAGCATAGGAATGGAACAGCTCATGGGAATGCAGATGGATTATTTTGTAGGGTGCAGTCATTTAAACGGACTGACTGTCAAGACAGTGCCGACTGTTCCAAGGTTCATGCAGGCCTTTTTGGTTCATCGTACATTATATGTTCTTATCATATTAGTGGATGGAATGTCTCTGGGTCAGAGGTTACGGAGACAACATTTGATGACAGCAGTTCTTATGTTCATGGATATATGAAATCTGAACAAGTTTGGGGTGGTGTTGGTCAGCCCCTGCTGCTATCTGTCAGTGTAATCGAGTTTGCCATATGTGGCCAGAGTTGGTGCTCTGGATCGACAAGTTTGGGGTGCGTGCGACCCCTGATATATTCTGTCATGGAAGGCATAGCTATGGGTGATGAATCATTTGCATCTGTACATTGCACTATGGAGCAAGTGTGGGATGAGAGTGCATCTCGCATGGAACCTTGTCAAGATATTTGTGCAATGATTACCAAATATGTGGCAGGAGTTGATCGCCTGGGACAGGGAGGTTGGTTTACTGATCTCTTGCTATCGGCTGATGAAGACAGAGCTATGGACATCTCTTGTAATTCAAGTGTAGATGCAGAAAGCTGTGTCGCGAATCAGACCTTTCTGTTCTTCAAACCAGACTTTGAAACACATGCTTAGGAAATTTGTTGCAGATTCACATACTGACAGCATATCATGCTACTGTACAAGAAAGTACTGGATGCTCTCCACATATGATGGTATATGGACATGAGATGGCACTTCCATTGGATTTAATGATGGGACACCCTCCTGGTAATCAACACGTTCAAGAGTTCCCAGTAGAGTATGTGGAATGGCTACGTGACATTTTGGAACAGAGTCACTGGGTGGCACAAGAGAACTTGAGGAAGGCTACACTCAGACAAAAGACACTGTATGGCAGACATTCTAGCATATCCAATATTAAACCAGTTGACTTGGTATGGACGTGGGACTCACCTATATCCAGGGATAAGCTAGGACATACTTGGAAAGGACGTTTTATACTTCTCAATCAGTTTGGTGAAGTCAATTTCCGAGTTCATGCTTCTGCTACATCTAAGACAAAAGTCCTACATGTGGATCATTTAAAGCCATATTTATGCGATGATAAACCCGTCAGTTGGGTGGAGGATAATACGCACTTAGTGGATGTACTTTCACAGGAATTAGCCTTATCAGAGGGATCTCAGTTGGGTGCATGTATTGGAACTAATATGGTAACTCATCCATTAGATGTTAGCTCTAGAGAGGCGAAACTGGTACCCTCATCAGGAAGGAACACCTATCCCCATAAGCCACCACAACGTTATGGATGGGACTGAGCAAATTACATTTAATGAAACTAATAAATGAAAACACAAACACCTGACATACATCCTTACACGTCAATGTATAAGTTAAATTGATAATTAATTAAAGAGGGAAATGTAGCTAATCTGGATACCTAATGTTGACTATATGCTTATGCTTACAGAATTGGCACAAACAGAGACTTTGGCTACAACGAATTAGCTTGAGAAGGAGATGGATTTGAGTGGACTCGATGTTGGTTGGATGTTTAACGACGTTTTGAGTTTGTTGACGGATGAGGACCGTTTGGTTCTTCTATCTCTGGGGAGCCCGATCGCTAGTCTGCCGAGTAGTTCAACCGTTCTGGATGGAGATGTCGTGAATTCACCAACACCTGAAGCAGGTATGAGGGATATTTCATATAGCACAGTCCGTAAGCCAGAGCAAAATCGGGGACCAGCCTGGATAATGGTCAGGGGACGCGTTCAATGTACAGTGCCGGAATGCAAGGGGAAGGAGTTTGGACAAATGTCGGCCATGGTGTGCCACTGTAATGAGGTGCATCAGCCTCGATGTCTGTACTTCAGTTGTCCAGTGGGTGGTAAAGAGTGCAGTCTCTGGAAGAGTGTATGTGATGTCGCTAGGCATCTATTCAGCGTACATCAATTTGAAGGTATGGACAGAGCCTGTGAACTGGCGAACTACAGAGAATGCCCACAGGATATTCTTGACAACCTGAGTTACGTCAGCCCAGGACTTCTCTATCTTCCAATTCGTTGTCGCGCAGATAATCGGTGGAGAATTGCTCCTCTTCTGTACAGTTTAGTTCCCCCGCATGTGCCGTGTTCCCGGAAGATTTTGGTCTCTGTGAAATCTTCCAGTGAGTCTCTGAACAATGTTCCTATTATTCCACTCCCAGCATTGTCACTGGTCTTATTGGATGAAGAGAGAGTTTCATTTGACGGCAAAGACATGGAAGCTTGATTTGACATCTGTCAAACCCCGTCATTGCACCCATCACATCCTAACCTGAGATTGCTTCCATGGCAGCGACCCCGCCTTCGCACATTTCTACGAGCAGGGAAGATCTCAACACCTTTATATATTATGCATCAGATCAGCAACCGAAGTGGATGAAGTTGGAATGAGCTGCTAAGTAGAGCCTCAAGCAAATTGAGATGCTGAACACGACATTGAGCTTCGAGCTCCGTTGAAGCATGTAACCTGTTGGAACAAGAGCTACATTTGGCACGCCATTCTGTATCCACATCCGTTAAGCAGAAACCCGCACTTCCAGCACCTTCCAACAAGTGGCGAGAACTGGCGACGAATTTAATTCGGTCTCTTGTGCAGGAAGGTGGCCGTGCAGTCAGTGATGAGTATCAGCCGACCGAAGAGTAATAGTCACCACCTGGAAGTACAGAATAAAACGTGTTAGTTTTTAGGTTCAGTTAAAAAATAGTATTGTGCTGTAAAGTTATAAGAAAAGGGGAGAATTTTCTATTTTTTGGGGGGAGATCTGTGGTGCATCATGACTGATTACCTCTTCGTCACAACTTGGTGAAGGGGAGGGGTCAGGAATGGGCCTTCCCACTCACTTGTTATACAGTTGTAATGCTGGTTCTGATTGATGAGTTTCACTGAGAAGTTGGTGAGAATTAAGCCACTAGTTCCTCACTCCCTGATCTTGATCATTTGTTTCATGTCATGAAAGTAACACAGACTTGTTTTAGGAGTAGTGGGAAAGGTGTGGTATTTATTAATGTTGTTTGTTCTGTGAGACTGATGTTTTGCCTTCGCAATCTCGTTTCTTTGATTGGTAACAATAGTGGCAATGAGACTGTCAAGCCAGGCATCAGTTGATACATTTTATGGTAGAGCCTCAGAAGGTGTTTAATGTATTGTAAATATGTATTATATGTTGCAACAACTGTCAAATGTTGTATTGTATAGCCGTAAAAAATGTAATGTGATAATTTAGATGAATATGGTCATATTTCATAGCATATATCTAAAACGTTTGACATTTTGAAACTTCGATATTTTGACTATGGTTCTGGTTCATATATCTAAAACGTTTGAATACTTTGAAACTTTGATTTTGACAATAGTGTTTCATAAATAACTAAAGTTGTATAATTTTCTAAGGTAAAAAAGTGTAGATATTGCGAGGCGATATAGATTAATTGAAACCTATTTTATATGATATTGTATAAAGAGTGAGTGTGTGATTGAGATTTTAACCGTAAGTAATTTCATCCCAGACGATCCCTAATATAACAGATATGTTTTTGCTTATAATTCGGTTTGAAACATCCTCATCATCTGGATATGACAGAAATGGGGAAGGAATGAGCATTTCTCACTCACCTGTCCTAGCCACTTGAGGCTGAATTCTCGGACGTGTGAGCAGGGAGTAGGACTGGGTTCTATTTACCACTCACTCACCTTTCCTAGGATTCAGTTAGTCGAAACTGAATTTTCCTTAGGATGTTTCAGGGTTTTCGTCTGTGTGGATGGAATTACTTAAAGTTGTGTTTATGAAGGAGGACTTGGTAGGCCATCTGACATTGTAATATTATCTTGTACATTGATACTGATTTGTATAATATTTTGGCACGATGAAGTTGTATGTTTTAAGTTAAGGGAAATGTAATGATTTCATATTATTAATTTTATGATGCTTATGTACGAAAACTGGTAACATATTTTTATATTATCAAATTGTAAGATATATTGTAAAGCTAGCATTTTTATGTGCAATCACCTTTACTAGACCTGGTTTGTGATTGTAGAAATCTCAAAATTGTTCTATTTAGGAGTCTACATTATGTTTGGTTCAGCTTCGGTTCAGCTTCAGTTCAGCTTCACATGAGTTTTCCGATTCGGTGGTATCACGTGCACGCACCGCTTCGGTTATCAAATTGGGTCAATTTCGTATATTTTAATGAGAAATGAATTTATTATTTGCATATAATTATTTCAAACTTTTTTATATCCAAATTCAGGAATTTTGCCTTGATTAGAACTAAATTTAATGCCTAGTTTTAGAGTTTCTTTAACTTAGCGTGACTTAACAATCAAGGGCACGAGCGTAGTTGCTTAAGAAAATCTCTCGCTCGGTTCTTTGGGGATTCGTTTCAGATCAGCTGACGTTAACTTCTCTTACAATGTTCACTAGCCCATTCATTATCATTAGCTTTCATTTTTAGTCTTCAGATCTAATCTGTATTCTCATCAAAATTAGTAAGTCATTCCATATTTAATCTTTTGCCGTAATAGGCTAGCGATCAGAAATTTAGCTGTTATTGCTACAGTTTTGTTTTGGTAGCATAGGCCAAACAGTGGAACGTTGTTTATATTTTTAACAGCTCGAACTTTGCTTTCGCGTTATCGTTTTAGATCACAACAGCGTATCGATGTTCTTCTAAGGCCATAGCCAGTTGCAATTGGAAATTCTTAGCACCCGTATTATCCAGTCCCTGTCCTTGTTATTGTCATAGGGAAATCTGTGTCAGTTCAATTTAAGTTGTCCAAAGAGATCGCCGTATCGGCATAGAACTCTCTAAGGAAAAGCCTCATTTGTTTATTAAATTCAACGTCACTTTATTAAATTCAGTCACTTGTCATAATCAGCTAGTCGTATAAGGCCACCATACTTAGACTTATCCTTACAACCTATAAACCGGTAGAGATCATACTCATATCCTACTTGTCACTGGAATTATTCTTATCGTATCATCATCATCATCATCACATCATAACCTGAGAGTGTACATTATTAAATCATTACATTTAATTGATATTGTTGTTGTCAAGTTTCTACTCAAGTGTACACGAGCACTAAACTAGCCCCTGTCCCCTCATGATGCCATGTCTGTCTTATATGCATGGAAGCCTGCCTGGAATTTTTGCACAGCTGCTAAAGTGACACACTGATACACACACACACACACACACACACACACACACACACACACACACACACACACACACACACACACACACACACACACATCGTCGAACAGACTATTCTGACTTGGGTATAGTATTGTGAACAATCTACTTATACGTCTTCTTCTTCTGCTGTTGCTGTGTGCCACTCTTTCTATGTTCTTGTTGCTCTTGATACTACAGTGGTTGAACTCGGATTCACCTGCATACACTACACATCATTACCTCTTTTGCTTCTGGTTTACCTTGAATATATCATAAACCAGGCCACCTAGCCTTGTACAGTCCGATTTCGTCACTGCTTTGACTGCACAGGGTCTTTGAGTGGTGAATGACTGGAGAATAGGCAGACAGAGGTGACATATTTCTTGTGAGCGTTGATCAAAACCGCTTCGGATTATCGGATAACATCGGACCATACTACTCCTCTTAAAGGGGATCTATCATCCGTAGTGATGACAATGATGCGGGTGTATATATTTAAGGAAATAGGGAAACCACCAGACGAAGGACAGTGACAGACAGTAATTCTCTAGCCACTTATGTGAAGACTGTTTCAGTCAAGCGCGGGTCACTATATTTACCTACAAAGCATGAACCTAAAGAAAATGATCACGCACTTCGTGGCGGCGAACCAGTGAGGAAAAGGAAAATAATGGGCTCACTGCTCTGCTGACATTGCTGCACGCCGCGGCATGGGGAACATAGCTTTCCAGTCCTTCTGGAAGCTGATGGATTCGTAGATCAAATATTCCCTTGATTAAAAGACTACGTTTATACAATGCAACATGGGTATCCTTGACACTGTATAACTGTAACATCTGGCCAGCTCCAAAGGCAGCTCTACACAAACGAAATGCCTACCACCGCAAATACCTACGCACCATCACTATGCGCCGATGGCGAGACAGCATAATTTCCAATGATGCACCATACAAGATGTGTAATACGTCGCCTCGGTCTGTAAAAGTCGCCCAGCAAAGATGGTGCATGTTTGTTCATGTGCTAAGTATGCCAGAAGACACATCAGCACAGAGAGCCTTAGAAATCACCATACTCGGAGCCAACAGATACACATCCAGGAGAGGACGTAATTGCATAAATCTGCTAAGCATGCTACGAGATGACGTCAAGAAAGCAGGACTTGGTACCCTCATCTCAATAATGGACCTGAGGAAGCACATGATTTCGCTTGAGGACAAGACACGGTGGGCAAAATCGAAGAAGGGCGGATTGTAGCTGTAGGATGTTTCTACTACTACAGCCACGCAATACAGTAATCATACATACGAAAATATTCTCCTCCTACTACTTTATATCTTGTCTACAAATAAAGGTATCATCTCACATATATGTACTACTCTCTCTGAACTATTTTATTCATAATTGCAATCAAATGGTTAAAGCGGTAACCATTGGACGACTGACTAAGGCAGGTTATGGCAGACTAATACACATCTGGAGAAACAGAAATACTAAGTACTATGTCATATTAAGAATGGGCTGGACTCAACACTTTCAGTATGACAATTCGCAGTAATCATAATTCTGGCATGCACGCTAGTGGACTAACTTTTAACAGCCCATATAGCGGGGCGGCTTAGGTAACTTTTTATGGAAATCGTTACAGAGGGCCCACTTATTGGATTTTATACGGGGGTGCAATTTAAATCAGGAGTTTAGGTCAAGCTCACAATATACAAAAAAATAAACTTTTTATTTATTTATGTTGCTGCCATAGTATAATCGTTTATTTCCACATTTATGTAAACTATTCAGCACCGGATACACTTAGATCACACAAATACTTTTCAAGTGTTGCTATAGCAAGGTTAATTAATGTATCAGTTGCTCAAACATTGGTCATAGCTAACAATCTTCTATGTGCAGATAGCCTTGCCACATCTGGAGTTATGGAATCCTTAGTGACGGTATCTCACCATACCAGGACAAGGTACGACCATCGGGTTACAACATTAGCTTCGTCAATGTTTCAGAATAATGACTGGAGATGCCAAGGCAGCATGGGACATCATCTGGGCAGCAGTATGTCGTTTGAAACCATGAACAGCAAGAGTCCAACATTCCGGTATTGTGACATTGTTCTTGATTCTGAGCTCCTGGTCATAGTTGTAATCAGATCACAACGCAGTGGTGGCTTTGACCCGCATGTTGAATCATTAGTGACTATAGCTCTTTGGTATTTTGCACTAGATCATCCAAATTATATGCGGTGGATACAGATATACATATGAGTCATCAGACCACCTCCACAAAAGTTAAATACACCTTTAAACGTTTCTGGGTTATTCAAAAGTTCGCGTGCACGCCACTAGATCAAACGCATGAACAAAAGAATGAGATTATTAAAACATCTGGTGGAGGCATTGGACTAACAGAGAATCCAGTAGCCTCTCGAAAGTTGATGATTTCCGAGCAAGAGCAAGCGCTTAGTCTTTGCTAGGCTATAGAAAATTGGCAACCCATTCCTTGATGACTGTCCTCAACTCATGGCTCTGGACGCTCGCAAATGTGTACATGTTGATATAGTAGCCACGATGAGAAGAAAAACAAGTCTATATCAGTGCAAAAGGTATGTCACATAGGTCATCATTGACAGAGTAGTATCAATCTATTAACCAATCAATAAAAATACTCTACCCTCTTTACGCGTCATCCTGCATTAGAATCTTGTCAGAAAAAGTGAAGTTTCTAGTGTCAATAAGGAAATCAAATCTACTGACCTTTCCACACACAAAATCATAGCATGCACCTCCAGCATCATTCCATGCCAAGATATTCGGCGGTGTTGTTATAATCCATATCCTCACAACTGGTCAGGTGTCAACATTTGATGACTACTGTGAAAAGGGGTTCAATACATAGATTACAACATAGATGGACAATAGTGACATGATCAGCATTGTATGGGGGCAGATATATGCCTAACAGCATGCAAGAGTCAACTAGGGAAGAGAGGCAAGGAAACAAGAACCAAAGTTCGAGGTCAATCCAAGGTGCCTTCAAGATTCAAAGATTCCTTCCAAGTTTAAAAGAATAAACAGCTCTTCGAACTCCTGGCTGAGAAGACAGCTCTTCACATGTTTACACCAGGAAAAGAAATCTACATCACACATCGAGCATCTGTTGTCTCAATTGACTCCGAGTACCCCATGATGCCTTGCAATCACGATGATGCTGACCTAAGGATGTGCATCCACGTCAAAGATGCGCTGGAGAAAGGTGCCATGATAATTAGTGTAGCAAAGCTGACACGGATGTCATTGTCATGCTCGTTGCCATTTTTAGTCTTAAATCAAGTCACCATGGGGTAGATCTGGCGATTGCATTTGGTTTCAGTAAATAGTTTGAGTACTACAACATCAGCATCATCTGCAGGAAGCTTGGGAGATTTGGGAAGTACCGACCCTTACCAGTACTTCACTGTATAACTGGATTCTGATACTACCTCGCAGTTCTTTGGAAAGGCAAAAAAGAGTATATAATATTCTTATATATATTTGTAGCATTAAAGTCATATCCAAATATCACGGAGTCATTTTATCTCATCGCTGAGGATCGATTTTAGGTCATGTATGCTTGTCTTCAGTCAGAAACAAATTAACCTAGTCCTCATTTGTATGGTTGGACAAAGAATTGACGATTCTTAGATGCCAGTTTGAACCCTCTTGCCAGACCCAGAACAGACTTGCAGAGAATTCATCAAGTGTGGTTGCAAAGCTCAACCTTGGTGAAACAGACAATGCAAATGCAAATTAGCAGTACCGAAGTGTACTTCAATATGCACATGTGGAGATCTTCTGAGACATGAATAATGTGTACAGCGAGTAAAATGTGTTAATTAGGAAAGAGTAATCATGTCGGTACTCGGCCATGGACAGAAATCATTATAACACAGAGAATTGAATTCCGTCCTTGACATTGACCGTGAAAATTGTGTAAGTGTAACCCCATTTTACGGTATCTTACACATTGTGGTATATTTTTTAAAGTCACTTTTAATGAATATCAGCGTGCTTAAATCCAGTAGATAACAATAAATTTAGCCAAATACACGAAGATCAATAGGGCTTTTTAAGAGACGTGAACTTGACCTATATTATAAAGGTCATCTGGAAGCCCGATTTTATGGCATGCCTTCGAAATCCAATTGTCACACCCTAAAGATAATGCGTGTAAAATTTGGTGTTTTCTTCGTCGGTAACAATACTTCCACGAAGCAACGTCATTAATAACTCTCACCAGAAAATATAATATATTACAGCGCGGCATCTCGCCTATCAGATGCAACATCGTAACATATCAGATGGTGAACTTCACCACACTCACAACCGCCAATCGATAGAATCAGGAATGCACGGCTCGACGTGTCGCACGAAGTTACCCACATCCCATCATCGAATATTACTTAGCTTGTTGTAACCCATAACCACATTTGTATGGGAACTTTGTCATCAACAATTAACAATAATTAACAATAATTAACAATTAGGTAGAGGCAGTGGCGAAATTGGGCATACTAAGTAGCTTGTATCTACGTGTAGGAGGCAAGTAAGTTAAGCGTCTAGCATGAACCACTAATGTGCTCAGGAACTCAGGATTCACTAGCTCAGGATCGACGATTCTTGTACAATCTAATATAAGTTGTACGAGTTCTTTAGCTGAATAATCACTAACATCTAAATGACAATTTTTCAGAAGGCAAGCGTCGATAGACTGAATGGGTGACTGCCAAATTGAACCCAATGCTGATTAGAAAGTGTTCCAACGTTTCCTGTTCAGATTTACATAATTGGTATAGTGGATTGACGATATCTTTTTGAATTCTACTTCGGCTCTCTTGACGTTTCAATTTAACCGCTATACGGGATGCATCCACTTCAGAAGAGCAGTCAGCTTGTAGTACAGGATGAAGTTTTCCTGGAATTCATGTCATTTCATTCAGGTACCTCAGTGAACTGTACCATGGTACTGCCCTTGATATCTCTTCCTTCCAGTACAGCCGAATATAAGGACTTCCACTTCTCCATCTGTATAGGATCATCCAGATATACTTCGGCATCCTCTAAGCAATGCTTCTGCAATATTCTTTTAACTCCATAAACGAGCTGTGACTGTCAATAGATTTTACAGACAGTTGACGCCCAGATATTTTCTTTTTAAGTGATGAATCTGATAGATTGCAAATTGAATTAAAAAAGCATAAGTGCCTTATGATGCACTTGTGCTTCAACTTGGAGAACACTTCTTCTTCTTCTTTTCGTTCGCTGATCATACCACCAGTCCTAAGTGACTATCGACATGATCATAAGAGAACACTCATTAAGAAATATATTGCTGGATCAGTGCTCTTTGGTAATGACAAACGTTGCTTCAGAAGCCGTTTTTGGTACTTCTCCCGTTTGGATGCACACCGCCAGGTAATATGACTCTAAGTCCGTAAGTTAAGACCGGCACTACGTATATTTTAAAAAGGCGAATACTCGTAGCCAGAGCTATGCCATTGCGCCTATGAAAAACTGATGAAAGAAGACTGTAGGTTGTTCGGCGTACCTTCTTTATATTGTTATCCACGTTATGCACTGTTCTCGTTCAACGATGAACATCGTGTTACTCCCAAATGGGCACTAGCAGTCTCGACCGGCATATGTTGATCTTCTAAGAAGAATGCTTCGGGATAGTTATATTTAGAAGTCAGACATATTGTATTAGAAACACTTTTCATAGGTTGAAGTAGATATCTCTCCATATTAGCAAAGGCTACTGCAATGTTGATAAGTTCCTGCACTAGTTTACATTTCAAAGCTATGTCTCGTCTTGTTGACGATTAGGAGTGAAAGACAACGACTATCCACGCCCAACACACAATTTACATATCGCTTCGCCAAGCCCAAATAATTCCGTTATCCTTCCCTCCTAAAACAACTAATTTAATTCGTTACACCCATGTTGGCTAAACAGTGATCGAACGACACATAAGACAAATAAGACAAACTCTTCTCACCCCTATTAGCATATTAAAACCGATTACACAGGATAACCAATCCCAATGCATGCAGTATTACTCCACCGAACGTACCAAACCTCACCCGATTCTCGCGAGAAATATACATCTAGGGGAAATCAGATAATCAGATACCGTTAATCCTGGCGAAGTGAAATCCGGTTCTATAACGATACTATATAGGTCGTCTTATTTACATATACGGAATAACACATAGACAGGGGAGACCGCGGTTAGACGGTACACTTACCAGCAACCAATTTATCCCAGTGTCTCAACATTCATCTCAATATCTCACACTATTCTAGCGTATTATCTGTGGCTGAACGTTGACAAAAGGTGAAAGCTTGTTCCGCTTGATGGGGGCAATGAGCTATGTTTGGTGGTTTCTTTGACTGTTCATGTAGGTACTCTATCTTCTTTGTTGCATCACAATTTGTTGTACAGTTTCTATGAAATCTGTCTTGAGAAGTTCACTTCTGAATCTTTGACATACAAGATCCATGCTTTCATGACTGAATGGAATCCCAATCTCTTCCATGGCACTTGTTGGTGATTTGACATCCTGTAAATATGGCATCATGTTAGAAATGTGTCCATTGGGTGGTCAATCCCTTTAATCAAGTGTTCCATCTCATAATTGAATAGCAGACATGGGAGCTGAGTCAAAATCTCAAAAGGCAATAACAAACAACACCCCCAGCTGCTTTGGTCGCAACTCACAACTAGTATATGTCTGTCTCCCTCTCTGTCCGTCTAATTGTGGATAATTTTGACAACGCTTTCTAAATCGCAACTACAATGTGTCGTACGAGTTCACCAAAAGGTTACCTGTATACTACTCATCTAAGCAGCATGATCTTTGAACCCTAGTAGATATATATATATATATATATATATATATATATATATATATATATATATATATATATATATATATATATATATATATATATATATACACGCAGATGGATTGGAACTCATCGGTCGTAAATGTTTTGATCCATGTTGAAGAATCACCAGCCGATCCCGATAAAAACACCTATGTAGATTAGGAAATCTGTCTCTCGCGCATATGTATTATGTTTCCAGTTCCATGTTTGACCCATCGTCATGGCGCTCGGTGATGATATATAGTTAATTACATGAGTTATTTTCATTAAGCGTCCAGTCAGATTAATAACGAATTGATTCCATGTATATATGTTTGCCCACTGATTGTTCTAAGGTTAGCGGCGTGTACTGTCTAGGTTGTCACTTGCCACTGGGCGTGTCCATCAATTCGAGGCTGCACCGTAATCGTGCCGTTGAGTATGCGTGTCTGGGCGTGGCTACTATTCGTACGTATGCGTGTGATTTGTCAATATGTCCGTCCATCCGTATTGATGTGTCCGTCCATGGTCATGTCCCTGTACGGTAATTTAGCTAAAATATTAAGCTGGTTAGAACTTCAGAAGCGTCATAAATGTGCGTGCACCTTTAAACTATGTTGTCTATTCTACAATAGGCATTGACAGACCTAGTAATTACTGCAGAACTTTCAGTGTGTGTGGACGTCGTATATATTGCTTTGTTCTCTAAAGGACAAGAAATGCGTGATTCTGAATCCTGCAGCTAACATTCGATGGAGCTCTTGGCTTTGTCACTATATGGTCCATGTTGTTATCTTGCAGAGGGGTCCAGTTTAAGCCATTTTACGCTAGTTGGAATCGATTTGAAACTTTCAAACCTGATTTACCAAAATCTAAATTTCAAGATAATAATATCGATAAGCTGTTGAATATTTCAAAACTAATTTGACCGGGTGCTGGTGGCAGCAACAGCACCCATTCAAAGTAGTTTCAAAATATTCCACATAGCATTTTATTAAACTATAGATTCATCAAAGACATACAATTAGTACACCTTCGACAACGATTGTTCGATTTTTGTGACGGAGCCACGTCGTTATGATTGTGACGTCAACTAACAAGTGCCGTAATTGATTATGACATCATATTCTTGAGTGACTGCTCATTTGCCTGCATGCCATACACACCAGATGACACCCGAACAGCTAAGATCGTACCCAAGATCTTTGAAGTAAGTCAGCTTCATACACAATGTTCCGTTCCAAAACAGATGAAGAGAATAGTTTGGCGCGTATGAGAACTGGATTTGTAAGGCGAGAATATCGATTGCAAGATCGCGCGTGACGCAAATGAATTTCTCTTGGCACTTATTTGCAACATCAAGTTTTGAGGTATTCTAATTAAGAGATCCGATCTGTCCCTCAAGTTTATGACGTCATAATCAGTATATTTGATCCATCTTAGCTATGTTCCGCCCATTTCTACCTAAGCCCATGCTTAGCCAGTATTTGGACGGATCAAACCAGGAATTCCCAGAATCGCAATGTCATGGTTAGCATACAGGTAAGCTGATGCATATATTGAAACCAATTTAACTTGGCGTTGTTGGTGCCTATTACTTTCAAAATATTCAACAGAATGTTTATTAAATAGTAAATCCATTGAATACGTACAATTCGTACATTTGCCGGACTATTTCAGCTTCATAACGGGGGATTTCTGTCAATTATGATTGTCACGTCAGCCTATTCATGGCGATGTAATTGACTATGCCTTCATATATCTGAGTAACAGGTCGGATTCATCAATTATATCGCATGTAGGTTGACGTCACACTCACATTGCGTAATGATTGATCTATCTCCGTCAGGAACATTAAATAATTGCATGTCTTTGATGAATTCTGTTGAATATTTTGAAATTAATTTGACTGGGTGTTGTTTCAAATTAGTTTCAAAATATTCAACAGATTACTCGTATATTTACCTTGAAATTGGGATACCTGGCACTCCAGGGTTTAAAGTATATACGGAGAATAGACAGACATGGATCCGTAATGGAGGAATCCCGTTTTTGCTATTCCCTGCCCATCTCTAGCTAAGCTCCACCGACCGACTTCGCCCTTGTTGAGATCGATCGATACCTAATCTCCACGACTATCAATTTCCAGAAAACTATACAGGTAAAGACATACAATTCATACAAAAACACTTAGTCCGTCAACAAATTATGCGTTCGTGGCGAATTTAGCTACGTCATTAATGACGCAATTAATTATGACGTCATCCTACATGTCACGTAGTTGATTGTGTCGTCATTTGATTGATGGTTAACCTGGAACTGTCTATTACTAGTTGAGGGTAGTAGCGTGGCCTCGTTTTCAGGGTGTGTGGAGCTGTTCAGGAGCAGGCCTATAACGCGTTGTCACGTGGTCATAGAAGCGGTCCCAGCTCAGATAGAATGGTAATCTCGCGCTCTTCTGCATTACCCGAGAATTATTAAGCTGTGACGAGCCATCTTATTGATTCTTGTTAATGAACAAAGTCCTTTTAATGTTTTAGTTACTTTTCTCGTTGTATGACTGTATAAATAAATATGTAGGCCTATTCTCTGAAAATAGAAATGGGCAGATAATGTTTGTGTTCCCGTGTTTCTCGTCAAATTATGATGGAGTTATGCCCCTTATCTCACTTATTGACATATTAGTGTCGGACGCATCGGCCAAAGCTAACTCTGACTTTTCTGTTTTGTTTCAACATAATGAAGTCAAAATGGAGAAATCCAGTTTTAGCTATGCCCCGCCCATCTCTAATTAAGCTCCATCCACACTCCGACCATGTTGGATCAATCGATCCCTGCACTCTCTGAATCTCAATTTCCAGAAAATTCCATAAGTAAGCTGTTGAATATTTTACAACTAATTTGACTTTGTGCTGTTGCTGCCTATAGCAGCAACATTTCCCAGTCAAATTGGTTTCAAAATGTTTATTACATAGTAAAGAGATGCAATTCGTACAATAAGGCTTAGTCCGCCACCTATTAAGCGCTCGTCACGAACTTAGCTACGCCACTCATGGGGTAATTGATTATGACCTCATCCTACACGTTACGTACTTGATTATGACGTCATGTCATGGATGGATAAACTGGAATCCTACATTAGAACATGCTATTAACATGCTAAATGGAGGCATCTTGTCTGCCACTCTACTCTGTTTTATATGCCGTCATACACGATTGCGCCATACGTAGCCTACCGTCACAAAACATAGTATTGTAATACGTATCTAGCTCCGTCATGAACATTGAAACGTCCGTTACGTGTACGAATTATATGTTTTCACTATATAATAAACAGACTGTTGAATAGCACCCAGTTAAATTAGTTCCAAAATATTCAAGAGCTTACCTGTATATTCCTTTAAATTGGGAATTCTGGGAATTCAGGGGCATGGGTAGAAATGGATTCATATATTGCACATCACATTTTAGTTTCATAGTTATACGTCCCGTTTTGGATTCACATATCATCATTCCACAATTTAATAATCTGACCTTAAATCCAATGTTAGCTAAAGTTGCTTGAAGGGTCATTGTGCATACATCAATCCCTGCCAACACCTCGACCCATTCACACCTTTTAATAGAATATGAAATTAAGTTTCTCCTGGCAGAGCTTAGGGGAACATTGCTAAAATAGCGTAGTGGAGGAATCAAGTTTATCGATCAATCATATGACACCATAGTCAACAACGGCACATGTAGGCTGACGTCATTATCAATTACATCATGAATGCCGCGATTTAGTCTGTCTTAAATGGTTTATAGTATGTCGTGTTGTGCGAATTATATGCATCGCTTTACTATTTAACAAACATTGTTGAATATTTTGAAACAAATTGGACTAGACGCTGGTGCTGCCATACAGCGCCCAGTCACAGTGGTTTCAAAATATTCAACAGCTTACATGAATAGTTTTCTGGAAATTGAGATTCAGAGGGGTCAGGGATCGATTAACCCCAAACACTGGCAACGCGTGGGTGGGGTTTAGTTAGAGATGGGCGGGGCATAGCTAAGAATAGATCCCTCCATTTTACAGGCAATGATAACCAACTGAAAGTCCACATCTACCACCAAATATCTGGGAGATACATTCTGAGAGTGTCTATATAATTTAAAAAATAAGGACCACCGATCAATTAAAGTAATCAAAGCCCAAAATCTAACAAATTTCATTTCAATTCAACAAATGAGAACTCCAGAGATATTTAAATCAATATTTAAGATGTAAACTCATTTATTCACTGCTAAGAATATTTTACGGTAATGTACAAGTTTGCCAAATGCGGTGCCTATATGACGTCAGACGCCCTATACGTAGAGATCAAATGTTAAAGGTTCATATTCTCAGTAAAATGCTTGAAAGTAAAATTATCAATATTGCATACTTTTAGAGTCTTAAATGTGTGCAATTGTGTAATGAAACGAATAAATCTTAAACATATGATGATTTTATTACCTATACGAATTAACCTAATTTTTGAAGTTATGAAATTGAATTAGAGACACGAGTCCCTTATTCAACTTCACAGTTAAAAAATTAATAATAATTTGTGCAGAATGAAATCGTCAAATGTTAAGATTTATTTCGCTTCATTACATAGAGCTACTCAAATTAAGCCCTTAAAAGTACACAATTTAAACAATGAGACTTTCACGCATTTTGCTGTTTTTTGCTGCTAGATGCTAATCTCATCACCGATAGATTATAGTTTATAGATTCCATATCACTCATATTCTGTCACATTCCCTAATTACTATCACAATTATCTGCTTTGTCATATAGAGTAAATGTTGAACAGTGATCTCCATCATTTTGTCTCCTCTAGCGATAGCGATAGTGCATTCTTTATTATGTAATAATCATCTTGTTGAATATTTTGAAACTAATTTGACTGGATGTTGTTGCTGCCTAGGGCAGCAACAACTTCAGGTCAAATTAGTTTAAAGATATTCAACAACTTACCTGTATGGCTGCTTTATACCACATTGTCAAAATATAGGTGGCACCTCTATGCCTGAGCGCATATCCCGAGGCAAACACGCTAGGTAATTTCTGATTGGTTGAAAACTAAATCATGACAACCATCATAAGCTGTAGGACTGTACCAACATTTAGCTACTAATGCCTGAATATCTTTCTTTGACGGGTTGATAAATGGATTAAATTTCATGCATAGTTTATGCGTGGCCTATTAGATCATATGTATAGATATAATGAGATGAGGTTAGTTATCCTTTAATATGTACCTTTAATGACGGTTTACATAATCGATGACAGTTTACATATTTAACAAAGGCAATCAGAGATTGAAGACCAGCGCCCTCCTGTTTACGTCACATTGTATTTTATTATCAGAATTTTTCAATTGCGCCCCAAAGTTGTTGAATCCTAGTGTTTAGAAATCACATATTGTGTTAAAATTTGAGCCAAATCGGACCCGTTCGTTTCCAGATATATATTGGATCACGAATTTGATCCGATCCGGATCGGAATCGTTTTTATCCAGATAACGCCTAAAGTCTGGAAATCCTAGATTAGGCTAGGTTCATTTGTTGCTTCAAAGTTTTAGCCAAAGTAGGTTTTTAGCACGTAATTCACTGTAAGTTGTGTTAATTCAGTATAGCTATACAAGCCAATGTCCTTGCAGAAAATTCTGTCTTGATTATATATCAACTGCTAGATAGACACGGTATTGTGATGAATGCGAGTATATCCAATGGGAACTTCCAATTTATCCATCCATCATATGACGTCATAATCAACTACGTACTACGTGACGCGTACGGTGACGTCATAATCAATGACGTCATGTATGACGTAGATAAGTACGTTACGAACGCATAATTGGTGACGGACTAAGCGTTGTTGTATGAATTGTATGTCTACTTAATTACTATTAATAAAGATGCAGTTGAATATTTTGAAACTAATTTGACTGGCCATAGGCAGCAACAGCACCCATTTAAATTAGTTTCAAAATATTTAACAGCTTACCTGTATAGTTTTGTTCTGGAACTTGATAAGCAGGGAGTTCAGCAATCGATCCTAACACAGGCGATGTGTGGGTGGAGCTAAGCTAACGATTGGCGGAGAACAGCTAAAACTGGGAAGGTCCATTCTAATTTGAATTTTAACAACCAAATAGCACTCTCTCAGCTTGGGATTTGCATGACCTAACTTTCTTTTCTTCATCGAGTGGTCATCAAGATGGTTCTCTATTAACATTCATACATGGGCAATCACCCAACTCGCACACTAGCTCGCTAGTGTGAATCTCGGGAATATCGAATGGAAGATTTAGCGTAAATTCTCGGTCATACGCCGTCAACTCGCGGAATTCCACTAAACAATCGATAATTTTGCAGAATTTCTGGTTCGGGGATTCGTGATTCTGCGGAAGAAGGTTCCACAAAGACCATACTATGTTCCAATGTAGCTTGCTTACGAGGTCAGCCTGTTCCAGCTCGGCGCGATCTGCAGAGAAAAATAGTAATACGTATTGAAAAACGTGTAGTTTTTGGACTTAGGGATTTGAATCATATGGTCAGAGACCACTTGTACCCACGCTCCTTGATAATACTGGGTTATCAGATGTATGGCATAGCCAGAATCCAGGCCAGTCTGAATGGTTAAAGCTCACTACAAAACAAGTACTGTCTGACCAGTATATCCAGAAATAGAGAGGTGAAGTTTTTAACAGCAGTATTTGCACATCGTATAGAATTTTTAAAGAAACTGTTAGACTAGAAACGTATTTAACCTTGTTTCCTCAGACACGGTCCAAAATGGTATGTAAATTTAGAACTTCTAATCACAGGTTACCAATAGAGGTTGGGCGATTTAAACATCTCCCTAGACATGAGCGTGTTTGCTCATTATGCAGTCAAAGCACACTGGGAGATGAGTTTCATTATCTTTTAGAATGCCCATCTCTAGCTGTAGAAAGAAAAACGTATATAGGTAGATATTTTAGAGTAAATCCAAATACTGGTAAAATGTATCAACTCATGAATGAACAGAAACGGACGTATTTGATATCACTATGTACATTTATCAACGTTATTTACAACGGTTCAAATAAAAAAGCTAAACAGTTTTAATATATGATGAATATTTGCCGTGGTTTGATAAACGGTCACTGCTGTCTTATACAGCAGTGGCTACCGATGAAACCAAGATAAATATCGATCTGTATAATGTACACTAAAAGACTACTGAATAGTAGTGTTCGAAGTGCGTACCTGCGTGTGCGTCCTGAGATATAAGAATACCTTGTATATATGTACATATATACATATTCCTTGATAAAATTGCTATTTAGCACATTTGAATATCAATACATAATTTCAAAGCAATCATCTGGCCCTGATCTGAGCGGAGGTCGCCGCTTCAAAAGAGAGCTGCGATCAGACCTTAGCGTACTCCGTAGCAGGAGAATACTGACTCTGATCAAAAGAATTGGTGAAGTATTTTGTGCAAATGGTAAAATACGTGTGGCATTCGACTGATCGTGTTCGTGAGGCTATCATCTTGAACTGGTTCCCGACTCCAATTGTAAGCAATTGAAATCTGGCCCCGGCTTATGAAGGATACTTCGCGGACGCGATCGCTCGTATGCCATAGCTGACTGTGAAGTAGATTGTATGCATAGATAATATTATAGTAGTGTTTATGGACTGTTTACCGCCATTACTAAAGTATTATTCATGTGCATTCGCATACTTCAAGAGAAGTGAACAGAATAAACTGAAACTGAAGCAATCATTCCCATTCTCAAATTTGGTTCTCCACTATAAAACTGGATACTCAGTTCTATGTAAGCTGAGTTACTGTATTATGAGTGTTGATACCGATTTATATAAATATAATTCTGAATTCTTGGCATCCCAATTTCAGGGTAATTAATTAACCGAGCCAGTCATTACAGTGATAAATGGCCAAAAATAGTATTCTGGCCTGCAAATGAGCATTCCTCAAGACCACTTTTGATGATGCTTTTGACAGGCTTGACTATTATAGGGGTAAGTTGACATGAGAGAGGTTAAATTGTTAAGTTGATACGAGAGGGATTAAAACGCATACGGTGATGTTCCTAATGTGATTATCTTTCCTCCTATACGTATTTGACTTTATCACTGGAAAATAAGCACGCGGATCCTTCGCGAAACATCAGGGGCGACATACCTGGCGAAGTCAAAACGATAGCTTGAAGTAATGCATCTTCCTCTTTGGTAATCTGAAGATTTTGTAATCGTTTTGAAAATTCCATCAGTTTGCCGATATATACCCTTTCGCCAGGCCAACTCATTTCGTCGACTCTAAAGGCATTGCCATCGAGAAAGATGGCAATCCTTAGGTCAGGATTTACACCTCTGTAAACGCAGATATTCCAAAACTCGAAGAATCCTCCTGAAAAAGTAAATATGAATACTGACAGACAGACGAACAGGCGGGCAGGTGCGCGGGTGGGCTGGGGCGGGAGAGGGGCGGGTAGGGGAATGGTTTCGGGCGGACGGAAGGACGCGCGGATGGACGCATAGACGTGCGGATGGACGGACGGACGGGCAGGCGGACGGATAAAGTAGTTTTAAAATAGTCAACTAGTCAACAGTCTACCTGGACAATTCACCTTTCCAGAGTATCCACCCGTCATATGACGTCCTAATCAACTACGTGACGTGTAGAATGACATCATAATGACTAACCTCATGAATAACGTCGATATGTACGTCACGAACGCATATTTAAAGACGGGCTATGCGTTGTTCTACGAATAGTATGTCTTTACTATTTAATAAATATACTGTTGAATATTTTGAACCTAATTTGACTGGGCGCTGTTGCTGTCTAGCCATAAACAGCAACATCACCCAATCAAATTAGTTACAAAATTTTTAACAGCTTTCCTGTATAGCTTTCAGGAAATTGATATGTAGGGCATTCGGGGATCGATCACTCCCAACACAGCGAAGTGTGGGTGAAGCTTAGCTAGAGATGGGCGGGGCATAAGTAAAAATGAAAAGGTCCATTACCTTGAAATTTAGATTCAGCTCTCAAAGTTTCAAAGCAATTCCAGCATGCATAACTAGTGGGTGTGGGAGCGTAGCTAGAAATGGGCAGGGCATAGCTAGAAATGGGCAGGGCATAGCTAGACATGGGTGGGGCATAGTTAGACATGGGCGTGGGCAGGGCATAGCTAGACATGGGTGGGGCATAGCTAGAAATGGGCAGGGCATAGCTAGACACGGGCGGGGAATAGCTAGAAAAGGACCCGTCTGTTCTACAACTACTTCTATGGCGACGCCATATATTTTAATGGATGAATCCAGTTTTAGCTATACCCCATCCATCACTAGCTAAGCTCCGCCGACGCTTTGCCCGTGTTGAAATCGATCGAACCTTGAACTCCCTGTATCTCTATTTCCAGAAAAATATGCACGCAAGCTGTTGAATATTTTGAAACTAATTTGAATTGGCAACAGCGCCTAGTCAAATTAGTTTCAAAATACTTCACAGAATTATTGTTAAAAGGTAGCGATATACAATTCCTGCACCTTGACGGACAATTGTCGTTAACCGGTCTTGTGTCAACTTAACCCTTTAATAGTCAGACTGATCAAAAACAACTTTGCGGTGGTCTTCAGACATGGCTATCTCAAAGGCCTAGGGAAGGGTATTTTTTAATGTTTACCACTAGCCGGCGAAAAAAAAATTCAGTGATAAATTTACAAAAACATTCTTCTAAAATTTAAAGTGGTTTGACAAATATTGACAATCAAAATGTTTAATTGATATATCAAGTAGTATTTTGAGCGCTTTGGGGCGCTGTTGACGCAAGAGGGGTTATATTGCTGTTTATTATTCTACCTTTGATAAGCGTCGCTTGGTCTTTTATGGTTATGTCTTTGAACCCAGGGATCGCCTTGGCAAATTTGATAGCACCCTTCGCCAGCTGATCCATCTGCTGAACAGTTACGGTCGCGTCTTCAACTCGATTGTCCATCTGCATACCAGTGGCTTTATAAAATCTGTCAAACTCTTGCCAAGTTGGGGCATACCTTGGACCATAAAGCCTATCTTCCAGCATGCATTCATTCTGTAGATAATAATAATAATAATAATAATAATAATAATAATAATAATAAGAAGAAGAAGATGAAGAAGAAGAAGAAGAAATTAGATGCTCGGTTAATGATGTCATCGCTCATCACCATGTTTACCGTCTTTGACCTTTTGACTCACCACCACCCGACCCCACCCCCATGGCGCGGAGTCAAATGGCTAACTCACATAACAAATTCGGTTGAAGGAGATCCAACGGTTTCGAAGGAGTTGTGTTACGTTAATTTCTTGACCCCCATCCCAACCAACACGGTGAGCCAAATGCATATATCATCTTGTACTCCACAATCATATGGGCAACTCACATATACCAAATGTGTCTGAATTCCGTCTAACGGCTTCGGAGAAGTTGTGTTACAATAGATCTCTTGACCTTTTAACCCCCAATTCCTCATCCCTAGTAGGAGGATCCAAAGGTGAATGTTCCGGTGCACTCTGCAATCATATGAGTAACTCACATATCAAATGTAGGCCCAGTTTATAAGTCGAACTTCCCATGTGCCGTGCTAACAAAATTTAGATGGAAATAAAGTCCTAGCTAGCACGGGAAAGTTGATGTTGACTATTTTGAAACTAATTTGACTGGGCCCGGTTGCTCCCTATAGACAGCAACAGCGCCTAGTCAAATTAGTTTCAAAATATGTAATAGCTCACCTGTATAGCTTAGCTAGAGATGTGCGGGGCATGGCTAAAAATGGAAAGGTCAATTACTGCAGGGACCGACCTACCCATTCGCCAATTAGCCAAATGCTAGTAAAATTGAAATCTGGCTAATAGAAATCAGGATTGGTTAAATATTTGGCTAAGGATTAAAATCATATTATTATACATAATGTTTAAGCAAAGAATCATTAAAATTAACTTTGAAGAACATTTTTTGATAACCATTTATGTAACTACTACATGTAGTACTTATATCATGTTTTATTGGGACTAAATACACCCTGAAATCATAGCATCTCGGATTAAAGCCAGTAGAATTAGTTTCAAAATATTAAACAGAGTACCTGCATAGTTTTCCTGAAATTGATAGTCAGGGAGGTCAGAGATCGATCGATCCCAACACGAACCAGGTGTGGGCGGAGCTTAGATATAGATGCCAGAATGTTTTTTGACCTAATATATAAACTTGAAGGCCCATTGTTGTCCTTTCTCGATTCTCTGTCAGTAGTGACGATGCGATTGTCGCCATTTCAGGCCTCTCTGTTACCGGTGACAATGGATCTTTAATTCAGAATTAGGCCTATGCTCATTTTGACTATGGATGGAGTAGATAAAGGCGGGCATTTATAGTAATCACTTTGGCTGCGCGTGTATCCGTCCGTGAATCCATCCATCCGAGTTTTATCTTGGGCCCATCTCGGAGAGTCTCGAACCTACATTTGACATTTTTTACTGCGTTTACTAGGCGGAGACGATCTATGTGCCATGAAAACCGTCCATACGTGGCAAAATTATCTCCCCTGAAATGCATAGAAATGTCTTGTCCAGGTCAGATCTCAGAGTTTTGAATATACATTTGAAATTCCCTTTTTCAGTTGACATATTAGCTATATTCGTCTTATGATTTCGTTCTTGGCAATGTCTGTCCATGTTTGCGGGAGTTATATCTCTTGAAAAATACATAATTTGTCAAAATTTTGGTCTCCTGTGCATAAGCTTTAAAAAAGCCAGTGGATTCGCTACAAATGTGTTAAGTGGATACCGCGGGACAAGATCCCACTTGTACTTGCGCTATGGCAGAATATGCTCATGTTCACCAGAGTTACAGTCCCTCTATTGAAGAACGTATCCTGATAACGCAACTTACTGGGCCGATGCTGGGCCGATACCGAGCCGATACTGAAAGTATCGGCTCGTTATCAACACAGCACCGGCCCAGTAATCTGCCTTATCTGGGTAATTTCTTAAACCAAGTCCAGTTTCAGCGACATAATTCTAGAAAAACCCCGGAAATGTTGTTTTCAGGACCCATCTTGCGGAGGGCCTAATCACCCACAGCTCCCAGAGAAGAGAATAGGAAAAGTTAGCAATAGATTGGAGCGACACGACAAAACGCTACCCTTTAAATCAAATTATCATCAACCGCGCTACGGTCTAGCCAGTCATCATTAGTGTGGAATGACAGAAAGGTCGACTTATAAACTGGCCTTAGTGTAATTCCGTCGAACAGTTTCGGAGGCGTTGCATTACAGTAGATTGCTTGATCCTGGACGCAGAGTCAAATGTATATGAGATCAGACACTCCACATTAATATGGGTAACTCACATACCAAATTTGGTTGATTTCCTTCCAACAGTTTTGAAGGATATACGTTACAAATAATTTCCGCACGTTAAAATTTGACCTTTTCAACTCTCCCCCGCCCCAGGGGGTTGAGCCAAATGCAAATGCATTCTTGCGCTCCGCAATCCTATAGGTATCTCTCATACCAAATTTGGTTGAATTCTCTCCAAAGGTTTTGTCTGAGTTGTGTTACAATCGATTTGATCTTTTGATCCCCCACCACCACCCCATGTGGTGGAACCAAATGTAAATGTACTCATCCAAGCAGCAGTCATATGGGTAACTCATATACCAAATTTGGCCATCCAACGTTTTTATGAGGAGTTGCGCTACAATTAATTCCCGGGCACGCACGCACGCATGCACTCGCTTTCTCCACCTTGACGATTACGTACTTACATAATGATGAAGAATTCGCTCGGAAACGTCTTTCTCATCTTTAAGTTTATCAAACATTGCATTATGCTTCTCATTGGCTTCCACAATGGCTTTAATAAGACACGACTGTTCATTCATATCCGCTAGATATGCCATTCTCTCGTCCGCTGAAAAGTCTGATTCATCAGAATGCTGGCTATGAGGCAATATCGGGACGTCGGCACCATTGTGACAAAGTGACCTTGTAGTTGGACTCCAACACTGACGACTTTTAACGCCGTCTTTGTGATGTTTCATTTGGACAATGTTGAGCGTTCTCTGAGCATGCGTATAGCGCCCTACCTTCATAGCTGCAAAAATGTATTAAATAACATCGTTGATGTAATGGACCGTACCAGATTTTATCCATCCATCATATGACGTCATATGGCATCATAATCGACTATGTGACTGGCGTGTGTGATGACGTCAAAATCATGACGTCATGAATGACTCGATATAGTCCGTCGTTAACGCTTAACAGTCCAACACGTTGTACGAATTGTATTCTTTACCGTTAAATAAATATATAAATATTTTGAAATTAATTTGATTGGGTGCTGTTGCTGCCATAGGCAGCAACAGCACCTATTCAAATTAATTTCAAGATATTTAACAACTTACCTGTATAGTTTTATGGAAAGTGATAGTCACAGAGTTCAGGGATCGATCGATCTCAACACGAGTGAGACATGGATGGAGTTAGCTGGAGATGGGCGGGGCATGGCTAAAACTGGAAAGGTCAATTACTGTAGGGACGGACCTACCCATTCGCCAATTAGCCAAAGCTAGTGAATTTGAGACCTGGCTAATAAAAAGCAGGATTGGCTAAAAATTTGGCTAATAATTAAAATAATATTATTGTACATAATTTATAAGCAAAGACTCATTAAGATTAACTTTGAAAAACTTTGAAGAACATCTTTTGATAAATATTTATGTAACTACTACATGTAGTACTTATAGACTATCATGTTTTATTGGGACTAAATACACCCGGAAATCCTAGCATCTCGGATGAAAAACACCCATATAGGCTAGCTGTTGAATATTTAAAAGCACCCAAATAGGCCAGCTGTTGAACATTTTGAAATTAATTTGACTGAAAGCTGTTGCTGCCAAAATAATTTTGTGTCTGGTATGTAGCAGTCGGTTGAAAGGGTTATCCGATGGTGATTTGATCATAGACACGGGAAAACATTGGCTAAAATAGTTAAAATTCGGCTAAGAAAAAGTAAAGTTGGCTAATCTATTTGCTAATAATTTGGTAAATCCATGTCTGTCGCTGCAATGTGATAGATACCGCATGCGACGTGACTATATCCCCATGTATATAATCCTATGCATGTATATATGCGCACATTCGTTCAAGGAAGGCCTCGGATCCGTCACTCAAGTAGCTGTCGTCATAATCAACTACGGCACATATTAGCCGGCGTCAGTGACGTCGCAAACAAACTGACGTAGAGCTCCCCGTCATGAAACTCTAAACGTCCGTCAAGTATAGGAATTGTAGTCTAAGATGTTGTTGCTGGATTTCTGATTTAATACATATTTTGTTGAATATTTTTAAAACTAATTTGACTTGGAACTGTTACTGCTTTATGTCCACGTGCGTGTACATATGCACATTTAAAATACCTCAGAGGTTGTCTTCTCTTGGCCTGCAAGCGTGTTGGCCGTCTTCGGTACGAATGGGTTAAGAGATCCATGGCCGCATCATGTGTGTTGCAGAAAAAATGATAATGTAACAAGAATATATATTCTGTCGTATAAACTCCTAGCTGGGTAAACTCGGAATTGCGCACAAAAGTTCTGACTTGGCTTATGCACGGGATCCTATGGAGAGAGCACACGCAACAGCAATGGAGATGCACAGGAGGCATTCCTTGGTTCCAATGGCCTATTTGTCACAAATACGGCTTTCAAACACCCATGCCATCATCGGACAACATGGACTGGACACATTACTGCTCGCAGAGCCCCAAAGGGTTCTAAGGCTAAAACAGCTGTCTTCAACCAAATAGACTTCATACTATGCAAGACAGAAGCAAAACCCGTACTCCGGAACGCTCGTTCGTATGGAGGCTCAGACCTCAATTCTGACCATAAGCTAGTCATTACACGCGTTCAGATGAACGAGCTCTACCTGATATATCAACCCCATACTAGGCAAGATGGTAGAGTCACCTACAACCTACCCAAGCTCATCAGCGACACTGACACTCAAATGTCATACAAAAAAGCCCTCGGGGAGCAGATAGCTAACATCGATGTCAGCTCCGATCCAAATGAAGCCCTAACCTAAATACTGAAATCTATGGCATCATCCGCTACCATCACTGTAGGTATACTGACGGCCCTCTAGTAGTAAAACTGTCAGCAGAGCAGAAAGCATTATAGCTGCACATCTATCCATGTGGCCAAAGTGAAGACCGCACCAAACTACGCCGGGAGTGCAATATTATTCTGCGCCACATTAGCGAATGCTTAAAAGATCTTGCTATTCAACAGACAGCCTCCCTAGCAGATGAAATCACGGGCACGGATGACTGTTACGAAATGTTTTGGGCAGCCCAAGCCCTGAGAGTTACTGACTACACACCACCACTCACTGTACACAACTCTGAAGGACACTTTGTCGGGACTGACCAGGGAAAAGCCGAGACGATCTGAGAATGGTTCAAGGAACAGTTCACTGACAACGATGATGAGCTCTTGCACCCGTTCTCAGGAGACCCCAGGCCATTACTAACCAATTAAAACAGCAGAAGTTGAGAAGGCACTTAAAGCCCTGAAAAAATGGACGTGCATCTGGACCTGATGGCATGAGCAATGCACTATCAAATATGCAAGTGACATTATCTCAAAACCGATCACGCACCTAATTAATTCAGCTTTTATGCACCACCTTCACATCGACGCTGTAGGCTAAGACACCATTATCGTACTATCAAAGCCCAAGAAGCTAACTGGGCCCAGCCAATCTGCGACCCATTGTGTTCCTCAACAGCATACGGAAAATCCTATCCAATGTTACTCTATGCCACATCCGAAACAAGATCATGTAGCTCGCGGGGTAACGTCGGGTCATTCCGGCACATACTGCTCGATCACCGCACCGCATGTGCACGACGAACGAGAGAGCTGGCTAGCTCCTAGTCTTGGGGTTCCGGATCCTGTGTGACGCTGTTCCGTGTGATACAGAGACCGGCTCCTAAGGCTGGTGGAACTCAATCGTTCTGGTGGGGCCACGCGACCATCGCCGCTAACATTGAATTGAATGGTGTCCGCTCATGAGTTTGTGTTACCGGAATGCCTGTCCATAGTAATTTAGAACTATGGACTTGCACGGATTTGTGACAAAGTACTAAAGTAATAAAAATACAACCTAACCAAACCACAGAGTTTGGTAGATAACAGTGAGCATAAAATAATACCTGACATAGAGACAGCTGATGCACTTTAAACGTGGTGACACCGGAGGTACCACACAGACTCGTAAGTCTGCAGAGGTATCCCCGCAAGGGAGGCCCCCGCATACGAGACCACTAATTAACGTAATATAAGTTATTATACCCTTATGCTGAAAAAGGAAAAGAAACTTCTAGTGTGGTGAGAGGCATTGTACTCCTCGATGCTACTTATCGTTGTGAGAAGTAGTAGCCCCACGCGAGCCGCCGTCACTGGATATCTTGTGAGAGGCAAGTGCCTCACATGGGCCTCCATCACAGGAAAATGCCCCCAACGCCGAAGCGGAGGAAAAGAGTTGGCAAAAAGGGCCACTCTTTTATCCAACCAAAAGTGCTGTGAAAAAGACCATCCTAGTTCAAAATATAACTAAAGTGTTGTGTGCGGGTTTACGTGAAGACGGGACGAGCGATTCCCGGAGGAATCCCAAGTCACCGTCTTATGTAGTTCCAAGATACTGTATTAGTAGGTGCCACTTTTATTTGTGCGGGCCTTCCACCACGACTAACCTACCAGTTTGGTGTTAGAAACAAAAACTAGCTTAGGTTGCAAATGGCGGGGATCCTACCTAACTTTTGATACGGCTGTCCAATGGGCGAAGATGCCCCGGAGTATCTACCTCCAAGGACAGTGACCGTACATGTTACCTTGCCAGACATCCGAGCTCGGTGAGAATCCGGATTCCCCGCTCCATAACCATATAAAACTTTACAGGACAATGGCTACCTTTAACACAAGCAGATTTTGATAACTGACCTATCGTTATGGTGTGGATAGAGAGACGAATATCCACCGCAAATGTCCTTCCCGTGAGGGCGTGGCAGATTCCAACAACTTGCCCAGACATTTCAATGAGTTGGGTGGAGATGCGCATCTCGTCCATCACCAAATCCTATAGAGATAAGTATTGACCCGCCATTAGGTTTATATTCAAATTGCCCAATATGCGCTGTGGTGCAGGAGAAATATACTTTTAACAATCTATCAAATAATAATAATGTTTTCGCAGTGCTTCCTTCATTGGCAAGGATAACTAACTACTAAGTATCCGAAGATACAGGGGAGGTGTATGTGACACCGTACCTTGGCCATCACCACTCGGAAACCTCCGATAGTTTCCCAGAGTCGGATCAGCCCACGGTGCGGATAGGGACATCCAAACAATTAAGAAGCCATTAGGCTTAGTGGAACATGAATGGGACAATGACTTTATAAATATGAGGCCCTATAGGTTAGTTGGCCAATTGTACACAACCTTGCCGGAGTGCGGGGCTAGATTACCGCAACGACCGGAAAAGAGGAAACGAAGAAATTGTCTCTAATCACATTAAACCTATCCTATCGAGCTGAATAGTCAGGTTTAGTCGGTAGCATGCCGGGATAAACAGAGTTATAGCACGGACAGCGACCTCAGTGAAAAATTGTTGGTGGCGGGGAAGAGTGATGCATATATAAATGTTGCTGTATAGTATTTCCTAATGCACCGCAGTCCTAAGTTTTCTATAAATAAGCAAAACATATCAACAAGATGGCCGCTGGTCATATACCTAACTAACCAAGTACAGAATAATGATGGTATACGGATTGATTAGAACAGTGGTAATACAGGTTGATGGACCTAATACGGTGCGGTTACTCTAAACACCTTACAGGAAACAAGGATAATTATAAACAGTAATCTAAAGAAATTATAAGAGGACCGGTACGGTACCTATTTGTCATCAGGACCTTTTACAAAAATAATATTGTATAATTAAATATACCATGTATAGTCACTTGAATATTCAGTAGCCACTCTTACATACCGCGCTACTATGTTACTGAAATTGAGACGTTACTATGCTTGTGACGTGAGTCGATACGTCCTTTAAAGCTGGATATATCTTCGCATGTAGATCGCCGCATACAGGGTTCCCGCATGCTGGCTCCAAGCTGTAAACGGTACGAATTCAGGACAGTGAAACACAGTAGTAAGTAATGTCTATTAAATAGTTTGTAAATCATTCATTAGAGATGCAGTAATGATGAAAAGTTCTCCTCCGATGACGGTAGTTTTAAGAAAGTTAATCATAACCCATTAACAAAGAGGGTTATTTATGTATTTGTAATTAATGCATGTACATATTGAAGCTAAAGGTGCGGGGTGCATCAAATAGCTCTTGTGGCGCAGCGGGAAAAGTTTACTTGGCTGCGGTCAAAATGTTAAACAGGAACACACACGACATGCAGTGCGGTGGTAGAAGTCCACTTTTCGGCATAGTTGGCAGATCCGGCAAGTCATCCACCGAGGAACATCGCTGCTCTACATCATGTAGAATTACATTAGAGGCCCGCAGGGGCTCACCGCAAGAACAGTTCCTTTACTGAGGTTATTTAAAATAGGAACATATTTTAAGTTCTAATTTTGCCCCCGGATGGCCATCCGGGAGCTTACAAAATTCTTGGTGCGGTGAGCCGGAAACTGCTTCAGCGCGAGCTGAACTGAAAACCTCTTGGAACCGAGATGATGTGTGTATCTGTCTTCGGTGTTCCAGGTAGTTCATCACGTTCCCATACTTTTGGCAGCTCCCGACTGTTCGGCCCCCGGCTGACGATGCTCCTGATCTACTGAAATCATCCCCTTTTATACTCGAGGGAACGCCAAGACTGGCCTGCTTCGCTTCGACCAACCAAAATTGGCTGAAACAGCCAATCAGCGCGCTAGAAAATCCATGGCGTATACACAATTATCTAAATATTACTATAGATATAGATGTGTGGATGACGTAGTAAGTCACGTGTACACAAATCACTGCTTATTTAGCTATATATATATACGCGATTACGACGTTATTTCCATATTTTGAGCATAATTTGCAGGGGGAAATCGGCGATAACTCAGCCATTTCTGAACCGATTTTGAAACGGTTTACAGTTTTGGATAGCTCGTCAAATTCTGGTAATGACGTATACCAGAAGTAATGGGAACAAGTAATTTTTAAAGATTAAGGAGTACCATCCCGGTACACTAAAAGTACACACTCGCTCTTGGTCGTAACGCATGTGCGTTGTCGAAACAGCGACAGGCGCACGCATGCGTGCCACGCATTCTAACGAACTTAGCAGTTTTCACGGAGAAATTCCTCTCGCATAGGCCTATACACGCTTATTGCTCTACCCAGTGGGGGTGGGGGGTGCGCTTATAGGAACGAATCCAGAACGGCCCGCCCGTACCCAGCTTAGCTTGTATGGCCAACACTCGACTGGTCAATCTGCGCTACACCATCCCCTCCTATTTTGACATCCGTGGCAAATGATCATGCGTCGTGGATCGCTGGGAAATATAGACTTCCCAGGTAGGCGCGTGGCCTGAGAGGCGTAGTGACGCAATAGGCGCGTGTTATGAGAGACAGAGCACATAGAGGTGCTGCAGAGGACAAGGGAGGCATACTTTTAGTTTTGATTTTTGACCTGGAATTATTTTTCCAGGTCTTTTCTTTTTTGGTTTTGTTCATCTTTTGGTGCGTGCTTTATTTATTATTTTAGAATATCATCCCTAAAACAACAGCTCGGATGGGTGTTCTCTTTGGGTGCAGATAATTATTTTCTCCGCCGAGAACACCCAAGCTCCAATGTACCATAATTTTAATTTTTAAAGACATAATAATATAATATAATATATAAAAATATATAGCAGTTATATATAAGAATACCTTCTTCTGAGTATTTTTGGTTTAATCACGGGCGTATCCCGGGTAAGTAAAGGAATACGCATTATGTGAAATGATTAATATATATATATATAAAAGAATGCAGCCCATTATAGCGGTCCCGCACGGGTAGCTCTCGTTAACCCACAAGCCGTCCCGTCACCCTAAGTTGGGAAGAAAAATAATAAGAAAAATAGTATACATAATAAGAGGTAAAAAGCTAGTCTATCAGGCAGCCCCAGCATAGCTGAGACTGCATACCAGGATTATGACATTATTGCACTGCGGTGCGTTGTGTACTCTACGTCACACACCACGTTCTTACAATGCAGGAATCCGCAGTGCTCATTTTCGTGTGAGACACAGCTGGGCAAGCATGTTGCACAGCTGTGTAGGATAACCGTAGTTATCCTAGCGATTGAGTTACAATTGATAGAACATATATAATAATAAGAAAAGTATTTCAAAAATAATAAAAATAATAACATATTGTTAACAATGTTCCATTCCTCGCATCACTCGAAAATTCTGCTGCATCCATGGCAGAAATGCCTGCACGTGTTGGCTGTAAAATGGCCCCACCGCGTCTGGGTTCTGCAGCTGGTGGTGGAGGGACGTGGCAGATTCTCCTATCCGGCTGATATTTCTTCGCTATAATTAGGCTGATTAAGAGTGTTAATGTTAGACACAATGTTAGACACTTGTGTACGGGAGGTTGTGGCGGTATCATGAATATTCAAACTAGCAGTGGCTGTGGGCGATGGTGCTGTCGTGATGCTGGTGGCTGCTGCTGCTGGTGCGGGTACTGATGCTGTCATTACTGGGGTTGCTGGTGCTGGTGTTGCCGTTGCTGATGGCTCCAGAGCAGTGATGCAGATGGCTGTTCATGGAAGAGATGGAGCTGCGGTGGTGGGGTGAGACTGCTTCCGTGTTTTGGCGGCCTTGAGGAGATGGCTGGTGGTGACGCATGCAACGGGATGAATTTCCTGCATATGGGCTATCCTCCTCTTCCCCGAATACAGGCGATCTGGAGTGGTGCTTTTTCTTATGGCTGGATCAGTGAGGCTGGAGTACTGTGGTTACGTCGGGATGATGACTGTGGTGCTGCTGGTAGCTGCTGGCGGTGTGCGTCGGTCTCCCTCGTCTATTACTAGATCATCCGGAGATGTCGATCTCAAATAATCCACGTCTGGTGGTGACGTGATCATGGGCATTAGGCAGCCGACGGCGACTGTTGATGAAGCTGCGGATGCGGATGCAGATGTGGTGGCGGAGGCTGATGACTTGTTGTGCGACTTGTGACTGTGAACTGTGGGGGCTTATGCAGATGCGGTGGCAGATGCTGGTGACTTGCGGTGTGGCTGGTGACTTTGAACTGCGGGTGCTGATGCGGATGCGGTGGCAGAGGCTGGCGACTTGCAGTGCGGCTGGTGACTATGTACTGCGGGTGCTGCCGGACTGGATCGTGTGGGTGATGTTGGTATCTTGCTTGCACTGGAAGCCGGACGGGATACTGCTGATGATGGTGACGTGATGATGGCAGCTAGGTGGCTGAATGCGTGACGTGCGGTGGAGACTGTTGCGGTGGTGATGGAACGGTGACGGGTAACAACTGCTTGACGCTGCATAGTGTTCTTAGCTCTGGCCATTTTGTCCGCTGGGAGCACAATTATTGGAAGCCTATTTTCAAAACGAGTGGCCAACACTTCCATATCCTCACTCTCCTCTCCCAGTACGATCGTTACTTCTAAGACACGATGTTTATGTTTTAGCACGTGCGTCACACCATAGCATGTTGTGGTGAACAGGTACCGACAATCCGTACAAAACGTGCATTGAAGCAAGTGATCTCTGTTGATGTGAAATGTCAAGTCAGAATTCCGCGTGAAGGTGCGGTTGCACTGCTGTCCCTTCGATAGAAGCGTGACACATGGAAGCTTCACGCTCTTCACAGGTGCTGGTGACGTTGACTCTCCTGATGTTTCTGAGGGAGCCAAATCCTCTTCAAGAGACATAATGTTGTTCCCACATAGTAACGGTATTGCAGGTAACCTACCATAAACTAAGTGTCCTAATACTTCATTAACTTTCCAGGCCTAATATAGTAATAATAAAGAAATAATAATAAGAAACAAGCAGAATTTAGTTTGCGACACGAAAGTAGCCTAGTGCTATGATCTTCCCTAGTGTCGAATTTTGACGGGAAGATGAAGTTTCAGTGCGCGCATCTCCTTTTTATAAGATTTAATGTCGTCACAGGAGGGCTGATGACCACACCTGAAAGTTTGTGGGTGATTTGGTCAAGCCCTATATGGAAAGTTTTAAATTACGGATTCCTGTAGTCACATAAATTATTCCTTCTGTATAAATGGAGTACTTTTAGTTATAAGGAGATTGGCTGATCAACTTCGTCTCCATTCTGCAAGAAATATAAGTTTCTGATCAACGCAAAACTATGAACTACTTATTCCCGTGGAAGCTCACATTTTAATTAGAGTGAGGCGGTTCTGCAGATTGGATCTTTATAAACTCGCCTCTTTTAATTTTAGGCTGGAGCACCAGATAGGGTGTGTGGCGGAGCGTGGTGACGTCAGCGGCAATTTCCCCGACTCACTCCTCTCCATTCCTCCATCGCGCTCTGGTAGTCGCGTATTTGGGCGGCTCTTTTGTTTAAAGCGATTGATCCAATATACTGGAAAAGAGAAGTGAAAGTCACGTGGCTCTTAAAAACAAGTGGTTGATCGGAAACTTAGATATTGTTTATGTTAATGGCCGAACGATGCCGCTGATATCTATTCATTGGTGATGCGGGAAATGAAAATATATGTTCTACTGTTGGTCTTTTCTGGAATAGCGTCCTTATATTGCGCGAGTTCTTATACATGCGACTTGATTTTCTGTAAATAGGTAGTTCTCAGGCTGTGTCGATTATAGACTAGAACTCAGGTAAGAGAATTTTTGAAATTCTCCTTGTAACTATACTGTAAAAGCTTCACCGGCCCGTGTGCTAATGATTTGTATACATGGTAGAACAGTCGTGTTCTTAATCAAAACATGCAACAGTAAAGCTGTAGGTAATTTATTGTGTGCTTTAAACAATCCTATCCTTTACGATAAATCAAAGTTACTGATCCCGCCAAGACAGCTGTGTTTTCCGAGTGGGTGGGCTGCCAAGCATCCTCCTCTATGGGTAGGACTAGCCTCATCCTTACCTAGACCAGACATATTAATATAATTACACTACAGCTCGGGAGTATGAGCGCACACAGTTTTACAATTACAATGCTGTCGTATGGCGATTGTGAATACAGTCAACCTGAGTGTCTGTGTTTCTGACCTGTTGATGAAGTTGATTGACATGCTTGGCTGGTTTTCTGTGGATGAGTCTTACGCTGTGGTAAAAATATGACATTTTTATTGCGGCAGAGTGCGGGCGGGGTTGCTGCAGTGTGGAGCCAACTTTATCGGACATGGTGTATTTCGCTCTGTAATGGCCGAGCCCATGGGTGGGACAGAGTTACTTTAGAGCGCGGATGACGAAAAAGGTGGCTGTATTAGTAAAATCGCAAACCTAATACTATACACCCTTTGGCTTTTCCGGTGTGAGGTCTGTCTCCGCCACGGGACGCCGGACAGTACTTCACATGGGAATGCAGCCTAGGCTAGGTGCTATTCCCGCATATGGGTATGAGATTAAGGATTATGCCTATAAGAAGTATAATCAAGGCGTAGGACAGCTAGTCCTACATGAGACTCAGGCTTATGATCAAAGAACATAGGCCATGGGACACTAGTCTAAAATGAGATCGAGAACCATGCCCAAGAAACATGATTGAGAGCCATAGTCCACGATCTTTTCATGTGATGCCCCTCTCACGCTTAAGCCCTCTCGCTTCCCAAAGAATCACCTTTCATGATCTCTGATCACGGGAGGCATGGCTCGCAATACGAACGCTTACTATGGCCTGACTGTACATTCCAGCACGGGTTACACCCCTGCTCGGTTAATGTTAGGCCATGAATTAGCCTTGCCCCTGGATCTGGCTATGCCCCGGATACCAGGAGAGAAAAATTCACCTCTCTACATTGAACTCTTGCGGCAGCAGATGGAACAGGCCCATGCGTTAGTAAGAGCAACTTTATCCACTGCTCATCGGCGGAAAAAGACATGGCACGACCGGAGGGTGCATGGAGATCCGTATGAAGCAGGAATGATGGTATGGGTACACGATTCAACGACGATCTGCAAACGTGCCAAGTAAACTGAGTTACAAGTGGAAAGGCCCCTATGTGGTAGCAGGTATGATGTCGGACGTGACCTTCCATATCCGTGCTTCGGATGGCCTGACCTCAATCATCCACTTCGATCAGCTTAAACCGTGTGTCAGCGATGACCCATCACCAGAGCTCGGACTGGGCATTCCCCGTGACACCGGTACCCAGACAGAAATTTCTACAGAAACTAGTATTCCCACAGTTGGCGCAGAGCACCACGGTGCCAGTTCAGCCATCTTCTACCAAGCCAGGGGTCCAGTGAACGAGTGGCTAATGATGAGGACGATGACAAGATATGTACGCACACTCTTCCTCCTCAGCACGGGTCTACTCGATCTGGGAAGTCGTATTGGAAGAACTTCTCATTTGCATTGTCCAAGGGGGCGGATGGAAGGATTGTTCCACCGACCTCTTCCCACTCCCACCCACTTCATGCTATACCACCCATTATATAGTTAGCACAAGCGGAAGCTGAGGCTGACCCAAGTCCTACTTCCTGTGGGGTGGAACATGTAATGAATAGCATGGAAGTGAAGAGGCCACACGAGGCCTTGGCATGTCTAAAGCAGCAGTACCCGACCACGCCCCGAAATCGCGAAACCACGCCCCTCCCAAGTGACACCATTTCCCATTGTCACACCATCGCCACAACTCCAACTCGCGTCTCTCATCTATGCACCAAGTTCGGACATCACTGGCCTAGTCCATTTCAAACTCCACTCGTCGTCTGTTGACCGTCAATCTTCAGATATGAGAGAGATTGCTGCTACAGAGGATGTGGCATCTCGCACCGCGCCAATCAACAATAGTCGCTGTGGTGGTCAGGGAAGCAGCCTGCTCAGCAGACTCTCGGCTCGAATTTTCCTTGGACAGGGGGATGTGGTCATCTCCCATTACACGACGGTTGGTGCCTTGTCGGAAATTTTAGGCACCAGGAAAATTCGATCCGAGAGTCTGCTGAACAGGCTGCTTCCCTGCCCACCATGGGGGTGGGGGTGGGGGTATTGTTGGTTGGTGCGGTGCGTGATGCCACCTCCTCTGTAGCAGCAGTCTCTCTCATATCTGAAAATTTACGGTCAACAGGCGACGAGTGGAGTGTGAAATGGACAGGCATACCAGTGACACAAACTCATGGCCGGACACCGTTCAATTCAATGTTAGCGGCGATGGTCACACGGCCCCACCAGAATGATTGAGTTCCACCGGCCTTAGGAGCCGGTCCCTGTAGCACACGGAATAGCGTCGCACAGGATCTGGAACCCCGAGACTAGGACCTAGGCAGCTCTCTCATTCATCGTGCACATGTGGCGCGGAGACTGAGCAGTACGTACCGGAATGACCCGACGTTACCCCATGAGCTACAATCGATTACTTCAACAAATCATGTCAAAGTGGCTTCAAACGTGGATGCAGCTGCGCAGACATTGTATGGACTCAACGCATGCTTGTGTCGGTAGTGATGTCCAAACACTGGAACTTCCACAAAATGGGCATTGACATGTCACGAGCCTTCGACACAATTATATGCTCAAAGATCCTAGATGTACTACGCCAACCCAGTTGCAATGAAGATGAGCTACGACTAGTGAGACTATTGCTTGCAGACACCAAGCTGAGAGTAGGAGTCAAGTCAGTGAAGTCTGTAGAGTTTGACACATCAATCGGCTCCCAACAGGGAGATGGTCTATCTCCTGTGCTTTTCATCTGCTACATTGCTGCCACATTGAAATCTGTGCGGGAAAGTTCCACAAGACCACCCCCCCCCCCACACCCCAGTGTCAATACAGGGCATGCCGCTAGAGATGGAATATGCCGACGATGTGGACTTCATAGACGAGGAAAAGAACCCCCTTAACGAACTTCTCCCAATAGCCGCAAGCAAAATAAAAATTGAGAATCTCTTTATGAATGAATCCAAAACAGAATTCACCCACATATACCTATCGACAAAGCATGACACTATAGAAAATGACGACCCACTTCGTGGCGGCGAACCACGGAAGAAAAATAAAATCCTGGGCTCACTGCTTTGCAGTACTGCTGACATTTCTGCATGCTGCGTCATGTGGAACATAGCTTTCCAGTTCTTCTGGATGCTATGGATTCGTGGATCAAAGATGCCCTTGATAAAGCGGCTACGTTTATACAATGTAACTTGCGTATCCTTGATGCTGTATAACTGTAACAGCTGGGCAGCTACAAAGGCAGCTCTAGACAAACTCGATGCCCGCCACCGCAAACACATACGCACCATCACTAGACACCCATGGCCAGACAGCATAATTTCCAATGATGCACTATACAAGATATGTAATACGTCGCTGCTGTCTGTAAAAGTCACCAAGCAAAGATGGTCCATGTTTGGCCCTGTGCTAAGAATGCCAGAAGAGACACCAGCACAGAAAGTCTTGGAAAATGCCCTAGTCGGAGCCAGCAAATACAAAGCCAGGAGAGGACGTCATTGCATAAATCTGCTAAGCGTGTTACGAGGTGACCTCAAGAAAGCAGGACTTGGTACACTCAAGTCAAGAATGGACCTGAAGAAGCTAAGGATTTCGGCTGAGGACAAGATACACTGGACAAAAGCGAAGAAGGCCTGATTGCAGCTGTAGGATGTTTCTACTACTACAGCCACAGAATACAGTAATCATACATAAAAGGCAAACGAATACTGTTAAACAATTATTAATTTTAATTATATGGTAACTTAATATTGTAAATTGCTAACTTCTTATGCACATTCTGCAGCCATGGAGAATACCTGCACGCGGATGTGTGTGAGTTGGTGATGAATTAGGACTTCAAATATTCGGTCATTAAAGACGAATGTATTGCATAACTTGTGTAATTGATTGCAGTTCCATGTGAGCTACAAATCCACTGACTTATTTTTATGATTGGCTATAGAAGATATTATGTTTTCTGCGAGTTGATTGGCGCATTAATTCTAGTTGTGGACAATCGTATATACATTCATGTCGATTGCAAATGACCTAGACTCGACAGAACTAGTCGTAGAAGTCGAACACTTTCAACTCCTGCGACGAGCGATTTTTTTAGTTGCCGATTTTTGGCGATTGACGCGAAACTGATCGCAGGCACACTCATGTCGGTTTCTTCGGTAACAAAATCAGTCACTGTGAGTTCCAGCGAGTTGCGTCGCAGCTCAAAATAGTAGGGCATATTGTTATATTTTTTATTTACCCTCGTTCCATTAGTGGAACAGTCTATCTGTCCATCCATCCTTCCGTCCGTTCATCCATCCTTCGGTCCATCTGTCCGTTCATTTGTCCGCTAGTCTCCCTGCTTGCCCGCCTACCCACACGCCCGTCCGTCCGTCCGTCTAACCGTCCTTCCGGCCGTAGGACCGCCCATCGTTAGCCTAGGCGTTCATCTACCCATACTACTTACCACCCAACCACACATTCATCCATTCATCCATCCATCCAGTCATCATCACTCCACCAAACACGGTCATCGACTCCCAATCCAAACACATCGTACTAACATACGGCCACTCACATCGGACTTTAATTGTCGGTGTGGTAAAGAAATCACCGCAGCATGAAGACCTTTCTCACGTGCCTACCGCATAGCTGTTTTCAACAACTATTTTTGATTTGAATATGATTTCAAACATTCAAATGCAAAAGGAAGTAACACAGAATTATGACAAAAATATAATCTTTTCAGATTCGGAATCTTGGATGGCCATACTTTCTGACACATAGTATTATTGATTTTAGAGATTTTGTTCAAAGTAGAAAGACGCTCACATTTTCTTATAGTCCAGCGGATAAGCACCATATTTTAGCCGAATTGTTCACATTGTGATAAAAGCAACATAATTAGCACATTTGTACCGTATTGTATGGCGAGTCAAATAAAAACAAGACCCATTTGATATCTTGTATGAGATAGGAGGAATTAATATTTGAAATATAAGTGTGGCATTGCTGGGAATGAACAACACTTAACAAAGGACGTGGCAAACTAAAAATTTCCAAGTTTTATTTGTAGTCAAAATATATAATCTCGTTCTTATACTACTTGGGTGGAAGGTAGCGTTTCGAGGACGTGTGACAATTTTGAGGTTAAAAGGTCAAAGGTCACGGTCACTTCGACCCAATTAACTAGAGACCCAAAGGATATGACGCTCATCTAGATAACATAATTTCTACTTACTGATTACGTAAGGGGATTTATTTCATCTAAATGGCATACATGTATAATAATACAAAATGAGTTTGCTGACTATGTTATTGGTTCTAATAGGATTAACCTTTGACCTTGAAGAAATTGTACGAACACGAACGACATTGTTATTGCACAAATTTGTGCGTGCTATTTTAATATATAGACGAACATAGATTACACACGATATACTATACATGGAAGATTGTACTAATTTACAAGTTAAATATATCACAGTTATATTCCTCATCTACTAACTATTATTTTGAACTTGCTCAAACATGTTAAAAATGATTTTACTAAACAATGCGTATACATGGTGTGAATATCGGATTCTAGGATTAGCTACCCTTACCTCCGCCGAGTATGATATTGTGAGACACTTAGTACTTGGAAAATATTGGCATATGAGCTTCAACGCTGTGCGTTTGAAATCAACACGTTAATTTCTCAATGGTCAATGTTTATTACAGTATCATCAGATTACGTCATTTGGAGATTCCACGGTACCAGGAAATATACGCCGTTATAGACAGGTCGGCTGCGAAGCATGTAGGAGCATAAATGATGCGTAGTATTATTACATCGCTGTGGGAACCCCAATGCCTGTGTAGGTAATGACCTATAACGAGTGCAAACATATAGACTGAATGTCATGATGGCTGTTTGAATATTTTGTAGAGAGTTCTTTTGTAAACGAAAGGGCTTGTAATTACGATCACTATGGGCAAACAAATTACACTGGTCATATTTGAAATCAGTTTGATTGAGTTGGGTGTGATTATCACCAACCAACCTAGTTTTATCATTTCAAATGTTTTAATAGCCGTTTTGGGTGTGTGTTTAAGCACAGCTATAAATTACTAGAAATACGGAGGCGGAGTTTACCCGCGTTATACCGTAGAACTGGTTCTGGTATTTTAATATAAGAACGGCACGGTGTGGCGGTAAGACAGTGATGGATTAAATACTGAGAAGCTTTAAGGAGACGTTCTCGGTAGTTAATGCAAGAGAGTCTTACGGGACCACTGTGTAAGATAAGATTATGATGGCGGCCAAAGAAGATTGTTGAAGAACGGGAACGGCCATAACAGAGTGCTAAGGAAACCAGTTCTCGGATTCAGTACCGCGTGGTCCCTGATACTGATTGCACAACTTGTGATCATCCTGGAATAATCCCCACCTGGTTAAGGATCAGGAACAAGTACGTCATGATGAGTGGTAACCGTCCGTCGTCGTGACCAAATGGAAATTGTCCCATTGTGAAAGTAATTAGAGCAGCATCCTACTTGGTTGGTTAACGCTCTTGACACAATAAACCAAAAATGATTGGAAACACAAAGTATGCGAGCTATGGCTGTTGATGAGAAAAGTGCGGGCGGTCGTATGCCATAGAACCTCACGATACAAACTTTTAGCTAAGTTGTGAATGGGTGGCATGCACGCATCGATGCTACTTATCAAAGAAATTGCATAGTTGGACTTTATAACCGCTTCAGAAAGAATCACACATATTCTGAAGAAAGCGACAGTAAAGAGTCATTGAAGGGTATTGTGCTTGCGGAACGTATCGTATATAAAAGATACAAGAATGATAGATGACGTTGTTCATCTAACTCTCCCATTTGGTGAAACTCTATACATCGAGACTATGCCAATTAAATACAAATGTTCCAGAAAGGATACATTTTACTCGACTGAAAGAACGACTCTTGTTGCAACTACCTCATTTCAAAGCGCACCGCCAATGTCGGGAGATACTGCTAGTCTTCGATGAAGATATCGCCCCATCACTACAGCTTGCTTCTGAAAACAGGTTTGACGACGAAGTTATACTGTTAGCAAAGACAGCGTGAATTATGCTTAGCGATATGCTTGCCAAACAGCAACACTTTGATGGATCCTTCAACTCAGAATGTCAGCAGCATTCTATACCTTCTTCGCTTTTAGCACTAATTGGCATGGTTCTGGATGGGTCGAACATCACTGAGAAAACTGGTCATGAAAGGTGAGGCACAAGTGCAGCACTTTCAATTTCACAACTATTAATTTTTAATAGTGTCAAGCACGTGGGAAGTGGATCCACAAAAATCTTCCAAAACGCGGATACTGAAACGCTGCTATCATAATACATTGATTTGGCAGTTCATGCCCATAGTAGCCACAGATTTCTAATAAACAAACTCTACTGATTGGGACTTCCTATTTCAAAATTGAAGACAAGTTGTTCAACACTCTCCCAGATCCAGAACTGCCACAGACTCATTCCATGGAACTTCAATCTCATTGACCCAGCACCCAAGTCATGAATACCTTGGAACTGATCGTGGTGTAGTTATGATCAATCCAAATATTGCCAAAACAAAGAAAATCTCTGAACATCCGGTATCATATATAGATATTCCTCTCACACTTCTGCATGTACCTGAAACACCTGGGACATTTAAACCTTCATCTGATCTTAACATTTCTGCAACAGAGGAGATGGAATGGTTGATCAAGATGAAAGAGCTTCTTGACAAAGAGATAAAGACTATTTGTCAGGGACCGCATTCAATGCCCCAACCCAAACAGAGCCTGCCGACACTATTAACATTATTCTATGAACAGGAACATTCAGCATGCAATGAAAGTAATAAAGAATGCGACTGAACATATAAACCAGGCTAAACTCCAGTCATTGCGATGGACAAGCCATTATTCTCTCTTACAAAGCAGATACAATCAGAGCAAATGCCAGGAATCTATGGAGACAAGTTTGTTGCGACGATGGGCGGATTACATATTGAAATAGCTGCTTTGAAAATGCTCGGAAAGTCGGTGGAAAAAACCGGATAGACATCTGCCTTAGGTCATCCAACAATTTCTGATGTACTGGTTTGAATACGATCACTTCGTAAGTGCAATTTTTCCCTGTATGTACAGGCAGATGGCTAACTTATTCCATGGTTATTTTCAATCGAGTATATTCAACTGTGCTCGATCGGTTCATGTGCACATTCTCTGTATGTTGGCCCTACCAGTGAAACATCCTGATATTTACCAACAGTTCCAGCAAGGCAATTTTCTGGTATAGAAATCTCAACATTTCTTTCCTCATTTTTTGATTTCCTATCATTTGATATCAATAGATAGCAAACGCTTTAATTCTCATTTGGTACATGCTACATCTTCAGATACTGCATTCCTCGGCATACGATCATAACCCTTTCTAATGCAACACAACTCTTGATCACATGACACATTCATTTAAGTTTTAAGGAGACATTATAGGAACATTGTTCTATGTACAGCGCCGTCTAAACGAATTTTATCTGTGAAAATTATGGCACAACGGTGCTATTTTTTAAATTTCGAATATTATCTTTCATGGGAAAGATCCGGAGTGGGTTTTGCTTTTATATGATTCTACACCTATGAAAGTACTTATATGCCAAATCTCACGCTTCTATTGCAATTTGAACAATTCTCGACCTTATCCGCTGGACTATTAGAATATTTGTGGATTTCTCACATATACAATGGGAATATCATCTCCATATAATATAAAAAGGAAGTAACATATGTGGATTATTATAATCTACATCAATTAATAGCTAATAAAATTTCCTTTCCCGGCATATGTGTTATTTTACAAACAAGATATAAACAGAATATAAAAATAAGGATTCTATGAACATCGCCTCTTTAGTTATGTAGTGAATTTCTGACCAAGATGGCCGAGAAATACTGTGCATGCGTACTTGACTTCCGCCGTCATTGTTGGGCATGACGTCCGTCCGTCCGTCTTGCCATCTGCCCGTCTATCCATCTGTCTGTAGTTGTGTGTCGAAAACTGCTGATCCGATTTGGCTTAAATTTGAACACAATAAAGGAACTCACCGTGCAAGATGATTTCCAGACGGTGGCCGTGATCCGGATAAAAGAAACCAGACAACAGATCCGTCAAATTCCGGATCTGTGGATATCTGGAAAACCTCGTGTCAGATTTGGCCCAATCTTAAGACAGGAAACGGTGTGATCATTCACTAGGATGGCACAGGTTTGGGGTCATCCGAAAAATATGGAAAATCCGAAAAATATTATGAAATCTTAAAAATGTTTACAATTTGAAATAAACTGGAGGGCGAAAGTCTGCAATCTCTGATTGCTTTTGTCAATTGACCAAATTATCCATCCATCATATGACGTCATAATCAACTACTTGGCGTGTAGCTTGACGTCATAACCATTACGTCATGAATGACTCGATTTAGTCCGTCTTTAACGCTTAATTATTGTTCGACACGTTGTGCGAATTGTATGTCTTTGCTATTTAATAAATATGCTGTTGAATATTTTGAAACTAATTTGACTGGCCACTATTTCTGCCATAGGCAATAACAGCACCCAGTCAAATTAGTTTCAAAATATTTAATAGCTTGCCTGTATAGTTTTCTGGAAATTGATAGTCAAGGAGTCCAGGGATCGACCGACCCCTATACGAGCGAGGTGTGAGTGGAGCTTGGCAAGAGCTATTTGCTAATAATTTGCTAAAGGCAGGTCTGTCCCTGAAATATGATGGCTTGACTAGAGATGGGCGAGGAATAGCTAAAACTGAAAAACTCCATTACCTTCGCGAGACATCCCGATTTCGTGGCACTTCTGTAGCCGGCAGAAAGCGCACTTCATCTGACTGCTAATCTTGCATTCTCCGTGCGCAGCTTTGCTGCGACATTTATATTTGCGACTGGTACCGAAACTTCTTCTGAAGAAACTCTAAATATAACAAACAACAATGTATGTATACCATCACTACTACCAATTAGGGAACTCCCTTTCTAGCTATAACCACACCCATTTCTAGATAAGCCCACTCACTTTGGGGCGTGTTCGAATAGATGTATTTGATTTGACCCCTTCATCCCCAGGATCCCAATTTCAAGCTAACCATACAGGCAAATAGTCACATGTTTTGAAACTAATCTGACGGTGAGCGATGACAGTCAAATTAGTTTCGAAGTTTCCTATACAGAACTAATGTATATACAAATAAATACAATTAGTACACTTTCCTGACGAACTTTCTGACATTTCTGAGGACACTAAGTCATTTTGATCGTAGCGTCAGCTACCAAGTGACGTAATTGAGGGACCGATCGATCTTATATTGATATTGCTCTAACGCTCAAACGTGCCTTATTACAGGAATTCAGGTTTAGCTATGGCCCGCCCGTCTCTAACTAAGCTCCACCCACGCCTCACTCGTGTTGTGATCGATAGATCGCTGAACTCCCTGGCTATCAATTTCCAGAAAATTACCCACGTAAGCTGTTGAATATTTTGAAACTATTTGGACTTGGTGCTATTGCTGCCTATGGCAGCAACAGCGCCCAGTCAAATTACTTTCAAAATATTCAACAGAATATTTATTAAATAGAAAAGACATACAATTCGAACAACAACCTAGTTATGCCGTTCATGACCTAATTCAATATAACTTCATCCTACACGTCACGTAGTTGAGTATTACGTCATATGATTGATAGATAAATTGAAAAGGCCCATTGACCACGTTATGTAGCACCACAAAGTGATTAGTAATCACAGGTGGTCTCTTATTACAGGTCATTCATCACGCGATCTGCCGTATAGAGCCACACAATCGCAAAGGAGGTTTTACCATAATGTACTTTCTCCGTCGGACAAGCGACTGTCCCATATAGCAATATCTAAGATCATGTCAATGTTTTATTCATGCAAACGAGAGAGAGAGAGAGAGAGAGAGAGAGAGAGAGAGAGAGAGAGAGAGAGAGAGAGAGATAGAGAGAGAGAGAGAGAGGGAGGGAGGGAAGGGGGAGGGAGGGATGGATGGAGAGCATTTAAAGCATTGCATGAATGGACATGCTGTCTAGATGTTTTACATTTTATGCATTAATTAGTGTTACTACTGCAAGTTCAAACGAATGTGAATGCATTGAACTAAGAATTAGCTACGCATATATATTTAATAAATAGTCACCTTTGCGATCTCGCGACCATTACTTGACATTGTTGTTGATGACTCATTATATATACACCTATAAATTATTATTGATCTTCCTTATTCTAGGTGTATAATTAGTCTATTGAAGTAATTAAATAACCGCTTTTCCAAGTCTGATATCTTCCGTTCACTGATGTGTTGGTCGAGAGCCATGAGCCTTGGCTCGACGTGATATGTTGATCAACATGTCAATTTGCTCTACCAGTACATAGGGAAAAGTAAAATATATTACTATACTGGCAGTTCAAAAAGTGTTCCATAACTAATGGACATTTCCATTTTAGCTATGCCCCGCCCATCTCTAGCTAACCTCCACCCACACCTCGCTCGTTTTGGGATCGATCGATCTCTGGACTCCCTGATTATCGATTTCTAGAAAACTAAACAGCTAAGCTATTGAATATTGTGGGACTAATTTGCCATAGGCAGCAACAGAATCCAGTCAAATTAGTTTTAAAATATTCAACAGCATGTTTAGTAAATAGTAGAGACATACAATTCACACAACGCATCATATTATTAAGAGTTAAAGTCAGGCCAAATAGAATCATTTATGACGTAATGATTATGACGTCATCCTGCACGCCGCTTGGCTGATTATGACGTAATATGACGTCAGGTGATAGATGGATACGCTGGAAAGGTGATTTGCCATTGGCTAACCTTGCATGCTTCACATGAGACAGCGCCATAGTGAAGGCCAGATGCCACAGAGTCGCATACTTTACATGGAGGTAGACTGTCAAGCGTCACTGAGCGTGGGTCTATTTTTGTACGCTCTGGTTTCTTCTTCACCGAGCTATCGGGCGTTGTCATCTGAAACAAGAACACGTGTTATGTACTATAATCTATAAATATGTTCTATTTGACCGTATCCATTACAGTTCCAGTGTCACAGTATTTCATTATTGCAAATCAGTCTCAGATATAACCTCATTTTGTTAGAAGTTCATATTTGCATAATGCCGCAAATAAAACGATGTAATTCCCCCGTTACGACAATCGTAAAATAACGCATTTTGCAACCGTTACTGATCGTATCCATCTAGTTTATAGTGTATTCAGTAGGCATCTCATGAATATTAATGAAGAGAAACCCCTCTATTACGTGACATATTTTTCTTTCCCTTTCATTTTCGCCAAGTTTCAATCAAAGATCCTAGATGTACCACGCTAGGTCAATTGCAATTATTATTAGGGGGCCAAGCTGGTGCTTGGCACCCTATTGTTTTCGTTCTGTTTATTTGTACTTGTTTATTTTTTTATTTGTTCAAGAGAAGTTAAGAGCTTGAAAAACATGGATTTCCGTATCAACCAATCAGCATCAAGCTTTCTGGCAGCCATGTTGAATTTTTTATTTAATGGATTTTGATGCCCAATTTGGGCCTATATATGTTTGTCGGTTCGAGAAATCGAAATCTGGCATTTTCGAATTTGTTCGATAGACGGTTTGGCTGCCATCTTGGATTCGTTTCCCGCCAAATTCCCCATAGTAAAGCAATTGGAAATTTAAAATGCCTTCTCCTCGGAAACCTCATGGTGGATTTCAATTATATTTTGCAGGAAGCATCGTTAGGTAATAGAGATCTGATTTTGTTCAAACAACGCTGGTCGGCCTATTAAGCCGGCGGCCATTTTGGACTTTGTAGTATCTCGGGAAACATATTTAAAAATCTTCTCCTCCGAAACCACTTGGCCGATTGATTCAAAACTCATGAACTATCATCTAGGGCATCGGCTGAACCAAGTTTGTTCAAGGGTACTTGATTGGCCGAAAACTTGGGCGGCCATCTTGAATGACCTAGTTTTCATGAAAAGGACATCTCCAGAACCGCTAAAACGGATTGGACCGAAATTTGGCTGATATAATTAGGGGCTGAGGGGCATTACAGTTTGCAACCAATCAAAATTCAGCATGATTGGCGGAAATTTTGAATTTGTTAATTTGTTGAAATTTTAAACCGAAATTTATTTCACATAGGTTTTTGGGTCTTCTGATTCCAAATTTGCCATTTTCAATACTGTCGGACGAACGGTTTGGCGGCCATCTTGGATCGTTTTCCAACCAAAATTACCAATACTAAAGCAATTGGAGAATTGAATTGTCTTCTTCTCAAGAAGAACTGGGCCATTTCATTTATATTATTTTTACTGCCATTGTTGACACACGATTGTTTGTTTTTCAAATCCACATTCAATGATGGGTGGACTGGTCGGATAAAGAAGACTCCTACTGTAACCGTCTCACATAATTCCATAAAACTGACGGCATTAATCCAACTTGATCAAATCTAAGAGGCTATTTAGGCTCTAAGCCACCTATAAGAGCTGGCTCAGATAAGGTTCTCGTCTAGCGACCGGGATGCTAGCCGCTTGGTAAAAATCATCATCATCATCCATCCATCCATCCATCCATATCATCATCATCATCATCATCATCATCATCATCATCATCATCATCATCATCATCATACTCGTCGTAATCATCATCATCATCATCATCATCATCATCATCATCTTTGTTCTCACCATTGCCATTGTTGTTGCCGTCGTCGCCGTCGTCGTCGTCGTTGTTCGGGTTGTTTCTGCTGTCATTGTCGTAATTGCTGTCGTTTTCATTGTCATTGCCGTTCTTGTTGTTGTTGTTGTTGTTGTTGTTGTTGTTGTTGTTGTTGTTGTTGTTGTTGTTGTTGTTGTTGTACACGGCGGCTAGGGAACTGTTCTAAGATAATTCTGATAAAATTACAGAGTTTGTTTAATACTTTGGGGTTTTTCGATGCGAAAAGCTTTGAAAATTTATCGTAGCTTGGCCGGGTATAGTAATATTTTTGGAGTAGGTCTTTTCGTTCTTTTCGTTTATCTTTGAGAAATTCACACGTCAGGATATAATGATATTCATCACCTATGTCATTTTGCGTACATATAGTACATATTCTGTTCTCCCGTGTGGTCCCATCCCATCTTCCTGTCTCTATCAGTAGGTAATTATTTGATGTTCTGAATCGTGTTAATGTAATCATGTTGTAATCCACTAGTATAGATAAATATTCTTCTGCGTCTAGCTGTGTTTTGAAAGCATTATATGTTTTTCCCTTCCAGGAGTTCTACGTTTCACTGTCCCATTGGTGCCTAAATTGGTCTTTTAGTACTCGGTGTATTTTATCTGATTCTAATTTAACGTTGTGTGCAGGTTGTGCAATCCAGAGATAACTATTTCCTGTTGAGTCTAAGATATTTCTAACATTTTCCAGCCACTTATACCGTGTGTTATTTTTGGTGTAGTTATTTAACATGTATTTGTAAATTAGTGTAGATATTTTATTTTGTTTACCTGTGACAATTTTACCCAATAGGTCCAATGCGGTGTTTAATTTCAAGTTTAATTGGCATTTCTAGGTGTGGCGCGTTTGACTTCTAGTACATTTCTTAGAAAACTAAGTTAAACTTTTTCAAGTTGGTCGCCATTTTCTACACCTGTAACTTCACACCCGTATAGTAGTACTGGTTCCACCAGCTGGTGGAATAATTTTAGTTGGCAATCAATAGGTAGATCAAGTTTGCATGAATTTCTTAATAGTGCGTATGATGCTTTGCATGCTTGCTCAGATATACGTTTTTGGACCGTAAATAATCTGCCATTTTGAGAAGGTAAGATTCCTAGATATTTATATTTATCGCAGATATCTATTTCTTTATTATACAAGTAGAATTTAAGATTATTATAATATCGTTTTGAAGCACAGAATATCATAATTTTGGTTTTATCTATATTTATGTTTAGTTTCCATTGGTCTGTATATGCTCCAAAGGTAGTAGGTAATTTCTCGAATTTCGTCTTTTCATCTGCAATAAGGATTGTATCATCAGCGTACAAAAGCACTAGGATTTTAATGAGAACTATAAAGTCTAAATCGTCATACTGGTGTCCGACTTGTTTGCAGTTGTTTTCTACAAGAACGTCTTCTAGATCATTTAAGTAAATTGAAAATAGGAGAGGAGATAAATTTTCAACTTGTCTTACTCCTCAATCACAGCCGACAGCAGGTGAGAATTCATTATTTACTTTTAGTTGAGATTTTATGTTACTATACATACTATGTATAACCTTAAATATGTTACCCCTATATTGTGCTTAAGTAATTTTTGCCACAGTCCGTCTCCCCAGACTGTGTCAAACGCCTTTGCGAAGTCAATAAAGGCACAAAATGTTCGTTTTCGTTTTCTTTTAAGGATTTCTATTAGGGATGTCAAGGTGAATATGTGGTCCATCGTCGAATAGCCTTCCCTGAAACCCGCTTGGTTTTCAGCGAGGGGTGTGTGTTCATCCATAAAGTCGTTTATTCTGTAGCAAATAACAGAGGTAATTAATTTACCTGGACAGCTTAGGAGCGTTATGGGTCTATAATTCAGGGTTAATTTGGGTTGCCTTTTTGTTTATAGATTGGTATGATAATTCCATGGGTCCATGTCTCTTGTATCTCTCCATTATCCCAGACTAAATTAAAAACATATTTGTACATCTTTATCATGATTTGTTCTGTAGCTTTGATACATTCGTTAGTTAATCCATCTACATCCGCTGATTTGTTGGATTTTAGGCTTTTAATCGCTTTGTTAATTTCTGTTTCTGTTATGTTATGTTCGGTTTTCCATATCTCTATCTTGTGCCATTAGGTCGGGGTGGGGTGGGGGTATGGGTGGGTTCGGCTTCGTTTACTATTTCACTTTCGTTAATATTTTTGAAATACTCATAGAGCTCTGCAAGATCTGCTGTACACAAGGTCTTCTTTTTTTTCCTAATTAGATTCCAGTATGCTCTGGGGTTTTTCGACAGCATTTCCCTTACTTTATTTTATGATTTAAATTTGTACTCTGAGATACATTTGGACATTATTTTCTTATAGTCTTTACTAGCATTGATCATAGCACCTTTGTTGTTATCATTTTTATTTATTTGGTATGTCTTTCTAGCGTTAGTATATTTCTTCCTCGCGCGGTGACATTCAGGATTAAATCATGCCTTGTCGGACTTCTTCCTTTCAGTCTTAAGCTTCCCCACCGTACCAAAATTTGGATTGCTGCGTGTTTAAATATGTTGGCCATATTGTCGGTAATTTCATTAATTGTTAGTTGGCTATGATTGCTTTCCTCTATGCTAATCATCGGTTGAGTGAACGGTGGATGCTCCGTTACATTTTTTAAAGAAAACCTCACGTTTTTCATTATTCCACTTTCTTTGTTGGGCGGGTTCTGTGCTGGATTGTTTACCATATTGTTGTTTTGGTTTATTTAATCCTACAGCTGAGTTTGTTTTCAGTGTAACTGCAAGCGCACAATGGATATCTGATATCAAGGGACACTAATCCAGGACATCAAATTCTGTAATTATTTTAGAGAATGGATACGAGGCTATAGCGTAGTCGACAACTGTTTTGTGTTTATAGTTGGTTACATGTCCTATGTTTTTATCGCTACCTGTTCTACCATTTATAATATACATTTTCCTATATCTACATAATTCTAAGAATTTATGTCCGTGATAGTCTACTCTGTGTTTGTCCTGTGATGTTCTATTTGATATATTCGGCTGTGTTTCGTCAATTTCTCATATATCTACACCTGCTAAATTTAGCAAGTTTGTACCATCTACAATCAGGGGTTTGTGCTGTTTTTGCAATAAAGCCACCAATTACAATTATGTGGTCTGTTTTGAACGTAACATATGATATTTCATTTCCTACTTCATCGAAAGCGTCGTCAGAAACATACCTTGAATTTATGGGTGGAATATATACACATCCAAGCATGGTGTCTTTGTGGAATTTAGTAAGATTTACGGAGAGTGTAAGCCACAATACGAATTCGCTTTCTGTTTTCAATTCAGATTCATGGTTTATTATTGTGTCTCTGACCAAAAGACAGATGCCACCTGATTTACGTAATGCATTTGATCTATTCTTTAGTATTGCAGTGTAGCCGGCTATGTCTACAGAGTCATATTCGTCCAATTTCGTTTCAGCTACACCTAGTATATGATATTCGTATGAAAGATTTCATTTTGGGGTGATTTAGCTTTGATTTCAAGTCCCTACACATTTATGAAACCAATTTTGATGCCGTGTAGTGTATTTCTGCCGTCGTCGATATCGTCGTCGTCGTCGTCGTCGTCGTCGTTGTCGTCTACATACATGTCATCGGCGTTGTCGTCGTTGTTGTGCCTGTTATTATTGGCAATGGTATTGGCGTTGGTAGCATTGTTGGTATTGTTATTGCAGTTGGTGGTGCTATTGGTGTTATGAGCGGTAGTGGTGTCGATAGCTGGGGTAGTAGTTATTGAGCCTTTTTATGTTACTAATCCTGCTATAACTATTGCTGCATCTATTCTAATTTTCATCGTCGTCCTGGTCGTCGTCGTCGTCGTCGTCGTCGTCGTCGTCGTCGTCGCCGCCGCCGCCGCCGCCGCAGTCGTTGTCGTTCTAGTAGTCGTTGTTTTCCTCGTCGTAGTGAGACTACTGCTTGCAGACACCAAGCTGAGAGTGCGAGTCAAGTCAGTGAAGTCTGTATAGTTTGAGACATCAATCGGCATATCAGTAAATACTATTAACGACTAATTTCAATGATTTGTTAGACTAAAATAGGCGAATTGGCTGTAAACAGGCCAACAAAGTAACAATACTGGTAACGCATACCACTTATAAGCTTTCATAACACGTCCACAATAGTTTGGTTTAAACAGAATTCACCTTTCCAGAGTCTACATCCATCATCAAACCTCGTATGACGTCATAATCAGCTCAGCGCGTGTATGATGACGTCATAATCCTTACGTCACAAAGAGTTCCATATAGACCGTCACCAAATCTCAAATGGTCCGACACGTTGTATGAATTGCATGGCTTTGTAATTCTTTGCAAGTTAATAAACATGCTGTTGAATATTTTGAAACTAATTTGACTGGGCGCTGTTGCTGCCTTAGGCAGCAACAGCACCCAGTCAAATTTGTTTCAAAATATTCAACAGCTTACCTGTGTAGTTTTTTTGGAAATTGATAGACAGAGTGTTCAGAGATCGATCGATCCCAACACGAGCGAGGTGTGGGTGGAGCTTAGCTAGTAATGGGCGGGGCATAGCTAAAAATGGAAAGGTCTATTAGTTTTTGTTCAAATGGGAGCACGATACGCCATGTGTTTTATAACCGTGTCTTCCATACACATGGAAGTACCATAAAACAAATGCACCAAGGGGGCGGATTATACAAATAAAAATAAATAACATTTTTAACGCCTCAATACTCAATCCAACCAAAGACGGCATCTGCAATGGTCTTGAAGACGTCCATTCGTAAACCAAGACAAGACCATTCCCGAGAATTAACAACTGAAATGACTGGCTAGATAACAGAGCCAGTCATTTCAGGGGTAAAACCTAGAATAATGATCCTTCCTTGTCCATAAATGGGATATGAGAGAATTCATACCATCTTAAGCAGATTTGATTGTTAAAGGGTTGCAGATAAGTGGAATAAGAAATTATATGAAGATACGCCTCATTTTATACTAGCTGTTCATATTATGTCCAACACATAAACTATGAAACAAATTCTGCTACCTCATAATATCAAACTATTCAACATATGTCCTATATACTTCCCATAAGATCTAGCTTCCGGGAGTGTGGTGGTCTCGCAATTTATTCGAACGCACGCACATAGTAGGTGGAGGTTGGCTAGAAATGTGTATGGTATACAATTTCAATTCAAGTTTATTCGGTAACTTCTTCAGAAGTGTATGAAACATATATACATGAAATATACATATAATGGTGGTTACATATGCTATATACATAATTAAATCGTATAGGCGTTTATGTTTTCAATCATATAAATAAAAGTGATAAGAGTAGTGGTTGTAAACTGATGATGATGATGATGATGATGACGGCGGGTAGTATGAATACTGTATAGTTACTATTACTACTACTACTACTGCCACCTGAGACGTGTATAAATTGTGGGCGAAATAGGTATGGCCAGATTTATGCGCCGGTAATTAGATAATCTGTCATTGTTTCTTTTAAAACTTATTCATAATGATGTCAATATATTTACACAGAGCTATTATTGTTTTGTGTTTTTTGTATTGAAAAGTTGATACATTTTATGTGTATTTGGTCGAAGTGTATACTATTTAAGAAGATACATTCTTTATTCCAGGACATTCAAATAAATAGTGGTGTAGTGTAATGCACTAGTCTGTTATTGGTATCACCCCGTATATTTCGGCTAGTGGATTTTGTGCCCGGTCTGTAGGTTGTTATTGATTTAGCTGGCTTGTTTGTAGCCGTCAATCAAGGGTTTGGCGGTGGTCGCTGTGTTACGTGACGTGTGCGCACGGATTTCTGTGGTCTGACTGGCCTGTCAGAGGTTATTTTCGGACTCGTTATATTTTTGCCTAAGTGTGAAGTCGAGTTTTTGCTCAGTAATTATACTCCGTTTGAGTTATGGTTTCAGTGCTATAATGTAACATTTTTTCGGTATTCGCTATGCGCTCAATTTGGGTAGCGTAGGCCGCTGTTGGTGTGTGTGTCGAGTCGACATGTTTCGTATTTTTTGGATTACCTTAAGTTGGTATGGATAAACACGCACAATACACTTCACTCTTGTTATCCCGATGTCCGTATATTTGCAAATTTGTTCTGTTTAAATTATATTAAGTCTGATGCTGATCGTTCAATGGGATGGTGGTTGATGTAGCTGTCTTAGACAGCGACGTCATCCGCCAAAGAGGTTGAAGGTCTGAACCAGTGCGGTCTCCTGTTGTTGCAAAAATCGAGAATAGTGACATCGGGTTTCTGAGGGTTAAAACACACCACCGAGCGTGGCTGGCTGTGTGTTTCCTTGCATGTATGATGTATGTCAGTTTTTCCGGGGACTGTGTGTGCTGGCCTGCTTTGTCAGTATAGCTGGGGTGTCTGTTTCCAGTCGAGGTCACGCCCAGTCGAGGTCACGCCCGGTTGAGGTCATGTCCGGTCGAGGTCATGTCCGGACAAGGTCATATTTCATTGTAATTTATTTAGTGCGCATTTGTTCGCACATGTACCGTTGTTGTGGGTTTATTCTGTATGCGGCTTGGTGGTCAGTCATTATGGCCTTTGGGCTGTGAGGATTGGCTATCGAGGTACATGCTGAATAAACACCATAGTAGTCCATGCTGTTAAAGGGTGAGATAATTCTTGCAGCCCTGTAGATAGTGTAAATACTTAATTCCCTTTCTTGGGTTTATGGTCAATGTGGCTGTGGTTTACGTACCATCGCCTCGCTAAGATGTACTATTATGACGGGTTGTAAGTGTGCTGTCTATATTATGCTGATGGCAGATCTTTTAATATTTATTATTTCATTGTAGCTCTTGATGCTCGGTGGCGGCTGTTGCCGGGATTCTGCATGGCCTCTCATGTCTTATGGTGAATTACGGCGTCAATCAATATGATGTAAGACACTAAATCCCTTTCAGTAGTCTAGAGTTTGATAATATCTTTGTTACGTGTCACGTCATGGATTCTCAATGTCATTTGGCTATGACATCACTAACTGTTCCGTCACTATATTCTGATGACGTCACGGTTGATGATGTCATAATCTATGACGTTCACAATCTGTCACTATATGCTGATGACGTCATAATCAATTACGTTCACAATCTGTCACTACATTCTGATGACGTCATAATCAATTACGTGCTCAATCTGCCCTTATTCTCATGACGTCATTATCAATTATGGTTTCCGGTTTCGGTGTTGGTCATTTAGAGCCTAATTCAGCAACTTAGTTTATTGTTTGTCTTTAATTATATTATAATGTTAGACCTGTTGGGTATTTTTGGAGCTTTCATGACTGGCGGTGGCTGCAGCATAATGCAGTGGTGGCCCTGGTCGAGTTGGTTCCTGAAATATTCAACAGCCTCTGCTTATATTTGATGGGCAGCCATGTTGTCTTATTTTTTACATTCTTTATTATTAATGTTTACATTCAGGGATGTTTTCAAAGTAACCTGTCTATTGGGGCCCCTCTTGTTGGCACAAGTAGGCGGCCCTGATGGAAGGTTGATTGCAAACATTTCTGAATGGCTTCTTCTTCTGATGCCGTGGGATTATGTGGTTTTCTGCTTTAGGGTAGTCCATCTCTGTGTCCCTTATATGGTCATAAGGTCGTATAGGGGTTTATGGGGGTCCGGTCTGGTATCTAAAATTTATACTAGCGTCTCCATATGCATGCCATATGGGCATGCTTGGTCTCCTTTAGGCATATGATTCAATATTGAACCTTGACATCACTTGAACTTGTATGTATTTATGTATTTATTTATGTATTTATTTGTTTATGGACATTTAATTATACAGTCTACTGTCATTGTTGTCATGTCGTGTAAGAATAAAGCCGATTAAATTCACCATGGTATCCTGTCTCCTTCGGCCCCGGCGTTCATTACAAGTGGAATTCGTCACCTAGTACATGTCACATAAATTGCAAAAATGGTGCATGTCTGGGAATGATACTCTTCTATCGGTAGTCGCTCGTTGCTGGTTCGAAATTTACAGAGTATTTTTGATATTTTTTCGGGGAGAGAGATTAGATATTTTTCGAGTTTTAAATCCTCTTTGTAAATCCTAAAGCTAGAAATGGATACCTTCATTTGCGATTTCGGGAGCAAGGTTGCAAATGATCAACTGTATTCAACATTCTGAAACTTTCAGTTGGATACGGGGCTGGGTAATGCTCTCTCTCTCTCCCTAGGTGACAGACTTTGTCAATGTTTTTGGATACGTATTCACATTTATCGACAATGGTATTAGGCCGACGGTAAATCGTGCACATCAAGGACTTGGGGTTGTCATGGATCTCAAAGTCATTTCGACATCGGTACATTTGTACTCAGGGCGTTGGGAGGCAGCAATGGTATCTGATATATAAATACAGACCCCTCACCATGCCTCGTCCCGATCCTTGCGAAAAGGTTCCTGAAAACCGGATATAGATATTGTATTACTGTTGATGTTGTGTGGCAGGTGGCTCTCGCTAATGACAATGACGTGATAGTGAGATAGATTTGCTTCGATGAAGGTAGTTTTGTCTTTAAGGCGACATGCGTTAAGGTGAGCAATGGAGAGGTCACCAGCAATGGGAGGGCATGGATTTAATTCAATGTCACCAGAGATAAGAAGAATGATATAGAGAATTGGTAATATTTTAACAATTGTGACGTAATATATAACAGGATATGGTAGCAGTTTTGGGGTATTTCTTTGGGGATAGCTAACGACTTCGACAGAAGAGCAGTGCGTACGTCTACATGACCAGCAGTTTTCACGAAGTGGCAATCTAAACTCCAATGGCCGCACGATAACTTACTAATTCATTACCAATTATTTGTCAATACAATGACAACAACCAGCCACATGTACGTCATCAAAGCAGAGACACGCATGCATGGCCAATATATTGAGCTCGAGTAGTGACTGTGAGGATGCCACGGCAAATAGAGTAGTAAAGATAAAGGACCATAGTGTTGGTGGTGGAACAGGTGTGTAAGGATGGATATGCTTTAGCTCCTAAACTATTAATGGCCATAATAACATTATCATGTAGATGAGCAATTGTATAGTAGCAAGTTTCAACGTGAAAGTAAAGACAACGTATTTGAAAGAAACATGTAATACCTCCCATCTCTAAGAGCCAGCAGGCCTTTACGAAAACTGGCAACGCACACCACGTTCATTCAAAAGCGTATGTTACGAGTATTATTGTATTTTTCGCTTGGGACTTTCAATCAAATCAAAGCAATTCTATCCAATATCTTGCAATCAGATTGTTCGTGAACTCATCTTATATCACCGTTAAATTACAAATAAAAAGTTACAATGTCATATGTGCACACGATTCCAAAATTCAAAAGTAACTAGAAAACTGTAGTCGAGAAAGTTCTCACTTGGGCTAACTTCTATTGAGTTACTATAGACAAGAGATACACTGCGAACGTTTCTCACCTCTAGAAAGTTCTATGAAATAGATTTATCAAGACTGTCTGATCTAATTTATGTCACACATTCTTCAGAAAACTTCAACACGTCTATTACAACAACCTTGAGTTGTCCCACTCTGCACAACCACATACTCAAGCAACACAAACGCTGGGTCGGGATAAGGTGGGTGGCACACAAAACACGTGTTCATATTCTCACACGGATGCCTATCTGTTTTATCAAAGTAATACAATACAGCTAGTGCTATATTTGGTGGTGGTGTGACCCTATTGCAATTAAGATAGTGGGTTCCAATCTATCCTTCAAGTATTTGTCATAATAAAAATATATCACTTTTAGCTAACTGTCTGAATTGTATATCTTCGCCTCTTTGGTGAATTTACAATTTAATGTATCGTTTATGATATTCTGTATGGCAGCAAGAGCTCTCAGTAAAATTAGTTACAAAATAGATTAGGATTAGAAAAGATTTCAAGGCATTTCAATGCTCTTTCTACCCTCTAAGCTTTGGCGCCGCTTCCGCCGCTGCCGTCCCCACCGCCGCCGCTGCTGCTGGTCTTTTAACCGACCAGATCAAACACAATAAATTCGGTATGTATATCATGGGTGTATGTGTGGGGGGGGGGGGCTGGCATGTGGTGGTCGGTGTGTGTGCGTGCGTGCGTGCGTGAGTGAGTGTGTGTGTGTGTGTGTGTGTGTGTGTGTGTGTGTGTGTGTGTGTGTGTGTGTGAGAGTGAGTGAGTGAGTGAGTGAGTGAGTGAGCGAGCGAGCGAGCGAGCGAGCGAGCGAGCGTGCGTGCGTGCGTGCGTGCGTGCGTGCGTGCGTGCGTGCGTGCGTGCGTGCGTGCGTGCGTGCGTGCGTGCGTGCGTGCGTGCGTGTGTGGCGGGGTGGGAGGTGGGAGGGGAGAGGTGCCTTTTTAAAAGTTTCTGGCTGACCGACCTACCGACCGACCACCAGACCATCCAACCGCCCAACTGCCTGATAGCCCAACAGCCTGATTTCCCGACCGCCCGATCAACCGGCGGACCGACTGACCGACCGACCGAGTGACATATCTGATGACTACATGAGCCGCAGATTGGATAACTACATGTGTGACATACTGACTGGCTGACTGACATCCTGACAGAACGACCGCACACCCAACAACTGACCAACCCACAGGCACAAACCCACCGACCAACTGCCTGTGTGGCTGACTAACTTAGTGGCGAATGTAGCTGTACCACTCATGTATGCGTATCCTACAAAAAAAACCATGAAGATAATATCTATATCCTATATTGGCTTATGCCAAATGCATAGAATAGGGCTCTGGATCTGGTGTAGGTGACTACAATGTCACGTAATCGCTCAAATCACATGGACTTTAAAATAACCGTATTACAATTGGACTATACCGGCGGCACCATCGGACGAATTGGCACTGGGGCAAACGCCCTTCATGGGATTATTTTCTACTTCCAATGGCGTAAATATTGTTGAATTTTCCTGCACAAATATCTTGATATGATTCAATATCAATCTGTCACGAAGAAGCTGATAGAGAAGAACACGCAAATTACGCGCGTCGAGACCGACGATAAATCGATGTATCGTAATTTTGTTGTATATATGCGCTTTCGAGAAAGAGACATTTCGTCCCCTGAGCTACATCGTTTGTATGTAAATACTGTCGGCCCTGTTTTATCATATTTAGGACAATATCTATCCGGTGAACCAGGTTCGCATCTCAGTTATATACAATCTGGCCAAAACATTGGCAATCTCCTTGAGCCCTTGGGACCTCGAGAACGGAGACAATCTGACTGAGACCCGATATACGCAAACCAAACATATTACTACCCTGATAACGCGAGTTTGTGCCGGTATTGGTTCAGTACGGACCCAGTAACGTGCATTATCAGGATACCCGTTATCACAGACGCAGTTCAAATTCTATTTTTCACAATACTCTCATGATTGACTCTGTAATTAAATCAGCAAGTAGTAGGCTTAAATTAAATCGAAGCTCGCGATTATGTTTTAAATCGCGAATTTATATGAATAAAAATTAAATAATCTAATAATCGTGAATATTTTCTATTGCATAAAATATTTCCAAACCTAACTTTAAATTACTTTTAAATGCAATCGGTCATGAAAAATTACATTTTGCTTAGCGAATGTATGTCCATTTGCAGGGCAAGACAAGACTGTTTTTAAAAATGTATTACTGGATTGCCTGGCTCGAGAGAATCGAGCCAGGAATTCCAGTGATACATTTTCAAAAATAGTCTTCTCTTGCCCTGCAAATGGACTTTTCTAAACACCATTGCAATTTTCGTCATGATATTCTTTTGTTGTTATGTTTTGGTAATTTGTATCCATGCTTATTAATCGAGTAATCAGGATTATTTTTTAATAATCGATCGCGATCACTCAATGTAATAATCGTGCAAGCCTAGCAAGTAGGCCCTATTATTCTATCTCTTGCATGAGCCACACATGCAGACCAGTGTAGGTGTTCTAGAATACATTCACTCGTATGCAAGGAATGCTTGATGGGCAGAATTTTGATCAACCAATCAATGGATAAATCCGATCTCTCACTCAAGTATACGAAGTCACCATCAATTACGTCACATGCAGGCTGACGTCACAATCAAAATACAGAATAATTGACGTATCTAGCGCCGCCATAAACATTGAAAAGTCAAGTGTACGACTTGTAGGTCGTTTATGGATTTATTATTTAATCAACTTTCTGCGGAATATTTTAATACAAATTTGGCTGATCTCTGTTGCTGCCATAGGCAGCAGCAGCACCCAGTCAAATTAGTATCAAAATATTCCTCAGTTTACCTGCATAGTTGCTTAACTGTATAGTTATCTTGAAAATGGGATTTTGAGAATTCAAGGTTTAAAATATATACATGGGTTTAAAATCGGGGACAAAACGTACTGGATTTATTTCAAGCTGTCGAAAAGAGGTTATATATCCGTGGAAAACGCTGACTTGGAGTCATTGATTATTGAACCGGTATTTGAAATAGGCCTACGTTTACAGGTGATCTTTACCTAGACTACGTGGCACGTCGGGTCGGCGACCTCATTAATCCCTACGACGGGCTATAGTACGGCTCACGAATAAGACGTTGGCAAAACAAACCCAGAAACGTGTTATTCTATATAAGAAATCTGGTATTGAATATTTTAGACTTAAATAAATTAAGTCGAAAAAATTTAACAGCACGTTTTATTTTGTTTTGTAATCAAAATTAAATTATTTTTCAACTGTGCTGTATATCACAACGTGGCGCAAAATAATGTTACCTGGCGAATAGTAACTGTCTAGCGTATGAATGGGAATGGGGTGGTGAACTTCATAAATTTCTTGTTACTAGGGAGAAGCCATTAACTTATTTCCATGGTAACCGTACACGAATCAAATTTCGATGGCTTCATTTTTAAATACGTCACGTGGTATGTGACCTCACCAGCAACATGACACATAGCTCCATGGCGAACATTGAAAAGTTCGTCACAAAGGGGTACGAATTGTATGGATTTACAAGTTATTAAACAAACTGTTGAAATATTGAAATTACTTTGTGTAGTTGAAATCTAGATTATGGGAATTCGGGGTTTAAGATGTTCAAATCGATTCAATATTTGTACAAATGGGCGGAGGTTGCCTAGAAATGGGCGGGGCTTAGTTAGAAATCGACCGGTATATTACCATATTTATAGCTTTGTTCAATTGGACATTTTAACAACTTTGAAGGTTTTGTCTATACGAAGTTATTTGTTTGGTTGATTTGTAGTATTGTGCCCCTATTTGCTAAGACATGGCCATGCTATAGCCAGGCTGGTTTTATTTCAGTTCATTACCAGGAAGTTCTCAAATTTATTACCGGGTAATGCAAAAACGGGCGAATCATCCGACTCCGCCAATTTTGATGAGGAGCTACTAACGCTTGCCGAAATTGATTTCTAAGACCTAACAAATATGCCACAATTTAGGATCCAGGAGCGTGTATCTCGGGATAGAAGCCGACCAAACGCGTATGGGTATAGACTATTTGAGCTGTGTAACAATACTAACGTATATATACTAAATGGTAGAGTAGGCGACGATGCTAATATAGGCAAGGTTACGTGTCAATACATCAGCCGCCTCGTTGACTATGGATTATCCACGCATGATATGTTTCAATGTATATCCAAATTCAATGTCCTAGAGTGCTGCCCTATACTGTCTGATAAACATTGCGCGCTAAAGCTAACACTCTTGAACCCAGATATAAGCAATAATAAACTAAAAATCGACCCCAAGCCAGAAATAATGGCAATTTGTCAACTCCCAAGAGATGGAAAGCCGACAAAATAAGCGAATTTGTTCAGCACATAGAGAATCACCGAACGCTGATTAATATAAATGCCCAAATAGAAAATGATGGTTCACTAACCGCACAATCCATAAATGACGTCACAGCAGCCATTGTAGATTTGTTTGAAAGCTCGGACAGCCAAGTATTTGGTGCCACGAGAAAGACTCATACCAACCATAAGCCCATAATACAGCGTCCATGGTATAATAAACGGTGTGAAAATGCTAGAAATAAATATCATACAGCTAGAATAGAATTTAAACTTAATAGGGCGGATATAACTAGACACCAAATAGTAACTGCTAGTAAGACATATAAAACTATAATCAAAAGATCAATAACGCAGTATAAATAAAAACGACAACAAGAGATTCGTGCAATGAGCAAGGGCAAGCCAAGAGACTACTGGAAATTAATCAAGAAAAAAGTTCCAACCGAACCATGCCCGGTAGATATAGGTAGCATGCACGCATTTTCAAAGCCCTAAATGAAAAGGTGGTAGCATCGAGTTAAAAATAGAGCATATTCCTACCGACACACCTGCCGAAAACCACCGGCTAAATTCACCAATAACGTTCGAAGAAATTTCGAATTGTATGAAGCCCCTCAAGAATAATAAGTCTGCTGGGACAGATAGAATAATTAATGAGTATATAAAGTCAACAGAACACGTTATGGTCAATATCTATACAAGTTTATTAATCTCGTATTAGATTCTGCAGCTGTGCCAGAAAGCTGGACAGAAGGTATTATTATACCGATTTATAAAAGAAAAGGCGATCTCAAGGAACCAAAAAATATAGGCCAATAACCCTACTTAGCTGCCTTGTAACACTCTCCACCTCGATAATAAGCAACCGAATATATAAATCTCTAGAGTATAACAACATATTATCAGAAAATCAAGCCGGCTTCAGAAAGGGGTACTCTACAATAGACCATATTCGTACACTCTCTACGATTATTGAACTATTTAAAACAAAACGGAAACGTCTATTTTGCTGTTTCTTCGACTTTGAAAAGGCATTTGACTCGATATGGCGGAACGGCCTATGGATAACGCTTCTACAACATAGTAGCAATGGAAAGATATACAAGGTAATTTAAAGCATGTATAATAACATAAAATTAATTATTAAGTGAATAATGACTTCTCTGATCCAATCACCTGTACATGGGGTGTTCGAGAGGGCGAAAACCTGTCGCCAATATTATTCGCGATATATCTAAACGACCTAGAAACCGTTCTACATGAGCAGAACTGTAATCAAATAGAACTAATAGATACAGATGACGAATTTATCACCCTATTTAAACTACTTATCATGCTCTATGCAGACGATACAGTTATACTAGCCGAGAGCGCAGCCGATTTACAACAGGCACTAGACGCTTTTGAAAAATACTGCACGCTCCGGAAACTATAAAAATAAATGCGGATAAAAACAACATCGTCGTGTCTGGAACCACCAAAGCATACAGTAGGAAGCTAAACTTCTATATGAATATGAAAGAGCTAGACATTGTACATAACTATAAATATACTTCTCTTACAATGGACGGATGCTTTTGGCAGAAAAGTACATCGCTGAACAGGCTAGCACGGCTATGTTTGTACTAAAAAGAAAGGCTGGACAACTAGACCTATCAATTGATTGCCAATTAAAACTGTACCATCAGATGATAGAGCCAATACTACTCTATGCGTGTGAAATTATTGGGATTGAAAAGTGCAATATCCTAGAAAATGTTCTAAATGTTAAACGCACTACCCCGAAATATATGATATATGGGGAACTTGGGGAAATACCTATAAATGTGGTCATAAAAAACGAATGATAACCTACTGGATAAAACTGATAACAGGTAAAGAAACCAAATTAGCACTTACACTGTAGAGGTACGCACTAACTGACTACCATCAAAACGGAACACAATATAGGTGGCTAAATTGCATCAAAGCTATTTTGGATAATACAGGACACAGCTACATTTGGACAAATCAACAGCCAACATATCCACTCAAATACAGACAACGATTACAAAATCACTAGAAGATCAATTCATACAGACAACACAGATAAGGGTATATCTTGATAGGGTAAAATGTATGATAGTTTCAAACCTAATTGGGAAATGGAAAAGTATCTTCTAAGACTCGGGGACAGTAGGAGGATAATATTCACACGATTCCGAACAGGCAGCCATTACCTCCCAATAGAGAAATGGAGGTGGGATGGAACCCCAAGACAAGAGAGGAAATGCACGATTTGCGTAAAAGATGATATAGGGGACGAGTTCCATTACATGTTTATCTGTAGCTTTTTAAAGTACCCCCCCCCCCCCCGACAAGAATTACCGCCTCCATATTATTATATAAGACCTAGCTTCTTCAAATTCCATAAGTTCTTCTCCATCAATAATGCAAAGTTGCTATCAAAAATCTGCCGCGTTATTAGAGTGATTACTAACTATTGTCAACGTGGATGAAACCAACGCACAAGCACGGACCGATACACGTGGACAAACAAATAAGGAACTGTTTAATTGACGATGACGACGATGACAATAATAATAATAATAATAATAAAAATAATAATAATAATAATAATAATAATAACAAGAGGCCCAAGGGGCCTGTGTCGCTCACCTGGAACATTTACAACTCAACTAATCTTTATGGAGTTTTACATCAATCAGTGCCACTTCCAATGACTTTCAGTCAAATGGTTGATTTTGCAAAGGTTCTTTTGAACAATATTTACGCAAAAATAGAAGACATCGGTACTAACAACAGAAATTGATGACATGCAGTCAAACTTGTATTAAGACACCCCTCAAGTGAGAATCAGAAGACAGCCTCTTATGGTAGCTGGTTTCTTAACCCTTTAATGGTCATGATTTTTCAGTAAAACAAAACTTTCAGGTTATGTCTATTTGCAGGCCAAGATATGGAGCATTTTGAAAATGTATCACTGAAATGACTGGCTCGATTATCGAGCCAGTCATTCCAGTGGTAAATTTTCAAAAATACTCATGCTGGCCTGCAAATCGACATTCCTCAAGGCCACTGCAGAGGCAGGTTTTCGCTGGTTTGACCATTTAAGGGCTAATACAGTTTCAAATACATTGCTTAATTGCATTTAGCAAATGAAAAAAATAGTCTTTAAGGCATGTGGTCTCTTAACCCTTTCACCCATAAATCCCGGAAAAAGTATATTCTTTATGATACAAAACTTACTTAGGCAACATTGGCTTTCCGTTAAACTAATTTAAGAAGGGTTAATACAAATGGTCTTTATAGCAGGTTCAACAGAGTATATTCCAAACCATCCTTTTAACACGTGTACATCTTGCTGAATGGCCAAGTTCGCGATGCTGCAGTTTATTTTAAAAATAATTTGATTGAGTCATAGCTGACTTAGGCAGCAACAACTTTCAATGAATCAAATACATTTCAAAATATTTTAACAGTATAGGTATCAGAGTACACAATACATATCTTAAATTTTTAGGCAGCAGTTGCAGGGAAAAGGTTAACCTGTTAATTTAGTTTTTATCTATTATGGTAATAAAAGCTGTGATATGTCAATGGATGGTGGAAATAAAACTCCAATTGCACATTAATTAACCATTTAACCATTGCATTTAAGAAAAGTTCAATTTTCTCATAGAAAATGTCTATTTGCAGACCAAGACTATTTTTGAAAATTTACAACTGGAATGACTGGGTCGTTAAAAAGAGTCCGTCATTCCAATGGTAAGATTTTCAAAAATAGTCTTCATTTGGTCTGCAAATGGACATTTCTCAAGACCACTGCCGAAGCCGTTTTTGGCTGATATGATGGCTAAAGGGTTAACCGTTTTCCTAACATAGCAAAATAGGTAAGATATTGTGTCCTCTGATATCGATAGCCAGGTGAGCTAATAATAATAAATTGATAAGAAGCGAATCTTATTAACGCATTTAACTGGAAATAATGCGCTAAACTGTTGCTTAACAGCTGTTGTGTAAGCTGTTGCTGTCAATTGTATAACAGCAACAGCACTGTCTATGACAGCAATGGTCTTCAGCAATGGTGTTTACAAACTGTATACCAGCCTTTCTGATACTGGCTTTGTAACAATTAATCTCTAGACATTGGTGTGACAAGGGTTCAATAGTCATGCTGAAAACGGTTGCTGCACTTGACAGTAACAGACATCATCAGCAAAAACATTTTCAAAATGGTCGTCACCATGCTACATGGTATCCAACAAAACTTGTGAATAACGCAATACTCAACTAAATTCATTGCTAGAATTAATTGGCTTTAACCCTTTAACCCTCAAATTTATTCAAGACAATTAAAATTTTCTCAAAGAAAATGTCCACTTGCAGACGAAGAGAAGACCAAATTGTGAAAATTTATCACTGGAATGATTGGCTCGGTTATCTCACGACCACTGCAAAAGCCATTTTTGGCTGATATGAGTGTTAAAGGGTTAATGATGAATTAATTAAATAAATCTTTTAGAATCAGTATGTGAATATGGTACACTTCATCAGCTTACTACTTCACAGGGTTACATTTAATTATTAATTTCATTTCAATCCTGAGAATTAGAGTTGTGGTTTTAAATTACAAGATTAAATGTTTTCCTATGCTGGCTAAATATCTAAGATATGTATTGTGTGTGCTGACATATATGACTTTGAATATTTTGATATTTATTTGACAGAAAGTTGTTGCATTCTAAGGCAGCAATGACTTTCAGTCAAATTATTATTTTGAACTAGTGAACAACTGCTGCTAAGTGAGTTTTGTCACTCTGTCAAATGATTACAAGGGTTTTAGAATGCAGTTAAACATGCTATAAAGACCACCTGTACTAAATGCCAATTTTACTACATGCCGCCAAGCCGTTTATCTGATAGATTCAGAAATGGCATGGTTGAAATCAGCATACTCATAACCCTGTACTAAACAAAGGTTTGCTTCAAAATCCATCAAATAAAAAAATCCAATATGGCCGCCAAACATGTTGTATTTTGATTAGCCCACTGCGGCCATATTTTTTTAATGGATCAACTTCCCTTGAATAAACTTTAATGGCCCTTAATCCCTAATTAGATCAGCCAAATTTCGATCCCTTCAGCGGTTCTGGAGAAGCTGTTTTGGCTAAAACTAGGTCAACCAAAATGGCCGCCGAACCATTTGACCAATCAAGTTCCCTTGAACAAACTTGTTTCAGCTCTTGCCCTAGATCATATTTCATGGGGTTTGTTTCAATCCACTAAGCGGTTTCGGAGAAGATTTTTAAAGACGTTTAAAAAAATCGGCCAAAAATCAAGATGGCCACCGGCCAAATTGGCCGATCGGCTTCCTTTGAACAAATTTGAATCTCTACAACCTAAGGATGCTTCCTGCCAAATATAATTGAAATCGTCCCATAAATTCTCGAAAAGTAGACATTTTAAATTTCCCATTGCTTTAGTATGGGAGCTTTTGGCGGGAAAATGATCCAAGATGGCCACCAAACCGTTTATCCGACAGCTTTGAAAATTGCAAATTTGTGATCAGAATACCCAAAAAACCTATATAAAACCAATTTCAGCCTCAAAATCCATCAAATAAAAAAATCCAATATGACCACCAAACATGCTGTATTTTTATTGGCCGACTGCACCATGTTTTTTGACGGATTAACTTCCCTTGAACAAACTTTAATGGGCTTTAGTCCCTAATCATATCTGCCAAATATCGGCCCGATCCCTTCAGCGGTTCTGGAGAAGTCATTTTCGCTAAAACTAGGTCAACCAAAATGTCCGCTGAACCATTTGGCCAATCAAGTTCCCTTGAACAAACTTGGTTCAGCTGTTGCCCTAGATCATATTTAATGGGATTTGCTTCAATCCACCAAGCGGTTTCGGAGAAGAAGATTTTTAAAGACATTTCCTAAAATCGGCCGAAATCCAAATTGGCCACCGGCCAAATTGGCCGACCGGCTTCGTTTGAACAAACTTGGATCCCTATGCCCTAAGGATACTTCCTGCCAAAGATAACTTATATCGGCCTAGTGGTTCTTGAGAAGAAGTCGTTTAAAGGAAAAAGTTGACGGACGGACGGACAGACGGACGGACGGACGGACGGACAGACGGACGGACACCGGACTGACGACGGACGGTCGCCATGGCATAAGCTCACTTGGCCTTCTGGCCAGGTGAGCTAATAATAATAATAATAATGAATTATCAATAGTTGAACATTCTCCGAGGGAGCGAGAAGGGGGAAGGAGAATGCGCGACGGATGGAGGGAGGTGGAGGTGGAAGGGAGGGAGGGGATGAAGGGGCGAGGGGTTGGGGAGAGGGAGTGGTGAGCTGGAGAGAAGGGGAGGGTGGCGAGTGAGGGAGAGTGGGTGAATGAGTGGGAAGGAGGAGGGAGGAAGAGAGAGAGAGAGAGAGAGAGAGAGAATAGATTTTCCACTATGGGTCGGGGAAATACAAATGAAACTAGCATTTCCGTCGGTACGATCTGTAATTTCTACTTTTACATTTGCTCAAATCGTACAAGCCTTACATACCGTAAAACACACCACATGGGCAGCTAAAACGCTTTGACTAACAATTTATATATTTTATAAATTCTCACCAGCTTATATTTGATAAACAATTATTCTTCGTACACGTCGTTTTACTTAATTATGATAATCCGAAAATCCGAGGAGTGAATGAATATCCCATGAAACAGGTTATACTCTACCCATGGCGACCTACACGCCTACTATGATAGACTTCTGTTCCTAAAATGTATCTATCGACACTCGTATGGCTGAAGGTTTGCAATCTAGATACGACACTGCATATATTATATTGTTTACATACATTTATATCTCTTGCGCATAACCTGTACCTCATAAATGACCGCAGTACGTCTTAAAGGGAGCATATGCATGGCTATGACGGAACGAACCTTCCACGCAAGCCGGATACACTGACCGGGATCGAGTGTTTGGAAGGAACACACACAAGCTACACATTCCACTCTGACCAACGACGTTCGACGATGACGACGACGGCGGCGACGACAACAACGACGTGCCAGTATTACTCAACACGTCAACTTTATTATATATTAAGACAATTCCATGTCAGACAAAGTCTAGCCCTTTGAACTCTCAATACCCAGAAACTCAATTTCAATGCAGTTGCATAGGTAACGTGTTAAATAATTTGAAACTAATGTTACAGGAACCTGTTGCGGCCATGTGCAGCAACATTTTTCAGTCAAACTATCTTCAAAATATTCAACAAAATAATTTCTATATTGTGAACGCTTTTCGTATAAATGGAGTTTTTATTTCAAAGGGTTAGAGCTACATCGATATAATATCTTAGAAAAATATGGAAAGTCAACCAAAATATCTTAAAAACATGGACATATAAGTCAAAATTATCGAAGGGTAAACAATGCGGACATCCGTCGTATCGGGTAAACACACCAGATATTTGAATGTAAGGCAATTCTTATAACCGTTCGCGTTCATTCGACGATAATCGTATTTATAGTTTTATAAATATATAACTCTGTCTGTCTGTCTGTCTGTCTGTATGTCGGTTGTTCAGTCGGTTGGTCAGTCGGTCGGTCAGTCTGTTGGTTGGTCAGTCGGTTGGTCGGTCGGTCGGTCGGTTGGTTGGTCAGTCGGTCGGTCATTCTGTCAGTCAGTCGGTCGGTTGGTCAGTTGGTCCAATCATTTAGTCTTTTGGACATTCAGACTTTCAGACATTAAAAAATTCAGTCTTTCGGTCGTTTGGTCGTTTGACCATTCGGTCAGTCGTTTAGGAAGTTCGGCGGTCGGACATTCGGTCGCTTGGCCTGTCGCTCGGTCGATCAGTTTATAATTAAAAATAGAATTATGTCTATTTCTTATATGATGTATCACTGAGCCATTTTGAAACCGCTAAATAATTCTTATACCATTAATGAATCCAATCCAATGTATTAATCACATATATGACGTCATAATCAATTTCTATCCAATGTGTTAATCAAATATATGACGTCATAATCAATTTGGTCACATCCAGGTTGACGTCACAACAAACAAACTATACAATGAATGCCATCTTAGTCAGTCAAGAACGCTAAATAGTCGGTCAGAGTATACGAAGTGTATGTATTTACCGTTAATAAACTTTATGTTGGATAATTTGGAGCCAATTTGACTAGGCGCATCTACTATCAGCGGGAAGAAAATGCATCCTGTCAAATTGGTTTCAAATTATTCAGTCAACATACGTACACCACAATAAAGGTATATATTTATGTAAATAATAAAACATATTTACGGAGTTAAGGGCCCTACCTATTCGATCGATCCCAACTCCGGCTAATGTTGGATAGAGCTTAGCTAACACTATTATTTAATTGTACATAAATGGGTACCCACTTGTGTGCATAATGGCATGCAGGTGTGCGTAAGTCACTTGTTGTTTGGGGTCACATTCAAATAAATTCATAAAATGACGTATCTAGCGCCTTCATGAACAATGAACAAGTCCCCGCCAAATGTAGGAATAGTTCCTTATATCTTAAGGTCGTGTTCATGCTGGAGCCAATCCGGAATAACACCATACATCAGTAAGACGTTATTCCTGATTGATTATCCACTAAGAACATACGCAACAACAGCAGTCCGGACAAATTAGTTTCAAAATATTGAACAGCTTAACCGTAAAATTGCCTTGAAGAAAGAATGCGTTTGAGGTAGATTGTTTGTCTACATGTCTGTCCGTTGTGTATGTGTGCGTACGTCCATGCTCGCGTAATTGTGTGCGTAAGTGTCTGCATGTAAGTCCGTAGATGTGTGCGTTAATGTGTGTATGTATGAGTGTAGGTGCGTAAGTTATAAGTAGGCAATCATAATATAAAATATAATAATGCTATTCTTCTTCTTATTATTAATCTTGCAGCAATTTTGTATTTTGTATTTTTCGACATTTGTACAAACATTCAGTGTATATTATATATTATTGTACATTGTGTATATATGTTTGAGGGCCTCGTTAACATCAGGCAACTGACGATTTACCCTCGCAAAATAAAGAATATTATTATTATTATTATTATTATTATTATTATTATTATTATTATTATTATTATTATTATTATTATTATTATTATCAATAGGTTGGTCAGTCGGTCCGCCGACTGGTATGTCAGTAAGTCAATCAGTCGGTTGGTCAGTCGGTCGGTTGGTCGCTCGCTAGCTCAGTCACTCGGTCACTCTCTCTGTCAAATCTTTAACATTTTTAACAAAGCCGCCTATGTCACAAAAATAACGCGCACGTACCTGGGCTTTTCAAATGGACTTTCAAACGAATATAAATGTTCAACTAATAATAAGATCAAATTAATATTTTCTCAGACTGTATTTCCTTCCGAGTGCATATTCCCCTTTAATGAATGATAGTAACTGGCACGTATTGCCTATCGACTTGTCTTAACAGACTAATTGTACATAGATATGGTACAGCATTCGCTATAGGTACTACATACGCCTACAGGTATATATCCTCTGCGTAAATATTTCCCCAGTAAATGACCACGATACATTTAACCATTTCATCTTCATATTCGTTCAGGAAAATTTCATTTTTCTAATTGTTTAAAAAAATGTATCACTGGATTGACATTCCAGTGATAAATTTTCAAAAAATAATCTTCTTTTGTTTTGAAAATGTACATTTCTCCAGATCACTGCCGAACCTGTATTTGACGTTTTTGAGTGTTGAATGATTAAGTTGTGTTACTAGGTCGTACCTATTGGCGTCTGTAAAACCTGTCATAAGCGGACATAAACATGACGCGGAAACAATGGAAACAATGGAAGCATTCCGTTTTATATATTCCCCACCCATCTCTAGCTAAATTCCACCCACACTTTGCCTGTGTTGGGAGCAATCGATCGCTGCACTCTCTGAATTTCAATTTCCAGAAGGCTATACAGTAAGCTGTTGAATATGTTGGAACTAATTTGACTGCTTGACTGGGTGCCGCAATGCTGCCTGTGGCAGCAACAACGCCCAGTCAAGTTAGTTTTAAAATAGTCAACAGTATGTTTATTAAATGGTAAAGACATACAATTTGTACAACTTGTCGGGCTATTTAGCGTTAAAGGCGGACTAAATCGAGTCATTCATGACGTAATTGATTATGACGTCATCCTGAAGGTCACGTAGTTGATTATGACGTCACATGAGTGACTGAGAAACTGGAATCTTCCATTGACGGATAATTCTTTAAGAGAAGACACTTACGTTAGAGTAAATGTTTTTAGGAGCCAAACGCCGGTACTTATTTAAGGCAGGCGGTTTTATGGTTTGCTCCCCAAAGAAAGGTGGTTGCTTCAACAGGTTTACGTCTTTTACTTACTATCTCATAAAGCTAGGATTGTCCATGAGCAGTGGTGTAGCTTTGTTTTAATATACATGAGGGGTAATTCTGGGGGAGAGTTTGGGATGGGTCACTTTCAGGGGTCGTGATGAAAGGTGTCTGGGGTCTCCCCACCCCCCCCCCCCCCCACACACCCTCACCCCAACCCCCATAATTTGACCAAATTATATGTTCTCAGAAGCAATATTCCGAATTCTGATAAAGCACACCATTGATTTACTGTGCTTGAAAATTCTTTATAACTTTCAGAATCATAGTGACTCTCTGACACGGCGACCAACTCTCCGGATTTATAGGCAAAATGCTGATTTTTCTTATCAGGCATCCGGATTTCCGGACATCCTGTTGGAATTTGTAGGTTGAATTAGAAATATTCATGAAATAATTCATCTGTTACCAGTTATCGTGGTATATAGTTGATGCCGACCCTATTCAAGACGACCCTATTAGTCTGAATAGCAATATGATTTATTTACATAGAATTATAATAATTTTAACTAACACGTTATAGTGTAAATTGATGTTCATTTCTGCATGCTCACATATGTAAACACTGGAAGAGATAAATCGCGCGATATGTCTAAAATGAGCCCGTTCGAACGTATTTTCCTCCGACAAAAAAATCATAAAAAGATGGTAGTAGCCCTGAGCTTTGAGAAGCGGAAACGTGATTCAAATTGACGTTCTGATAAAAAACCCAACTTCTTGCCATTTCAGTAAGCAATACGGACCTTTACTTTCTTTGAACATCTCTACGGTACATCTCAGAAATAAGTTAAACTTTTTAACAAAACAAAATCAGAATCATCTTAGTTAGTGCGATTTTGTACGCGAGCTATGGCCTGTGTTCTCACGAGAGAGTGAATCAGGAATATTCCTGATTAAATCTCTAGTGAGAACACGACTTAAGATATCTTCTATTGGAGATTTGGAACATACTTGGAGTGGAAGACATTTCTGCCAAACTTCCAATCCAATGGACGTTTCCGGTTTTAGCTATGCCCCGCCCATCTCTAGCTAAGCTCCACCCACACCTCACTAATATTGGGATCGATCAATCTCTGAACTCTTAATTTCCAGAAAACTATACAGGTAAGCTGTTGAATTTTTTGAAACTAATTAGACTGGGTACTGTTGCTGCCTAAGGCCTATTTGGGATTTGATGACGGTCTATATGGAACTCTTTGTGACGTAATGATTGTGACGTCATTATATACGCGCTGGGCTGATTATGACGTCATACGAGGTCAGATGATGGATGGATACTCTGGAAAGGTGAATTATGTTCAAAATATCCACCAGTACGTTTTTATAGTATTTTAGAAACATGGACAGTTATGTCTGGCTGAGCTGTCGTTTATGGCCGTTACTACCGGTATTATATCGAATATCCGAAAAGTGAGGACGGTGAAACTATTTGCCATACCTCCTGATAAAACCGTGTATGTAGATTGTGGCTATGAGCAGACCCTTCTCTAATATACACAACCCTGCCCAAGAGTCTCATACGGAAGGCTGGTCATGACGAGTGTCGCGTTCAAGTTCTCTTTCTTCTTCCGGGCTATACATTAGCATATGGATGTAAATCTATTTAGATCATATAGTGGCGATAGACTAATATTTAAAAAAATTTACGTAGAATTAACATTTCTCCTTAGAACACTGGTGCCATATTTTGTGTTCCAAAATCGTGATCAGATAAGCTGCTGAATGTATTCGAACCAGTCCGATCTGATGTTTCTACTGCATTAGACAGCAATTATCTCCAGTTAGTCTAATCCCAATATACTCAAAACCATATTCTTACACCTTAGTGGGGCTATGGATATATTAGATTCTCAAAGGTAACATAATATATTTACATAATTTAATCAAAACAGGTTCATTGCATTTGAATAATTGCTTCTGTCTTTTCATCATTGTTGTTTACCGCATAATAATTTGGAATATATTTTTGCCGTTCTGTGTTAAATTTTTGGCAGTAAAATAAGAAGTGATTTTCATCTTCGACAGCATTACATCTTTCGCAAAGTCTCTCGTCTCTCCCCCCCCCACCCTCTCTCTCTCTCTCTCTCTCTCTCTCCACCCCTCCCCCCCTCTATGGCTCAAATTTAATAGTATCTTTTATTTTCGGATAACATGTTAAGTTAGTTGATGTCTGTATTTCATATCCACTTGTTTTTTAATTGAACTTGTAATGTTTTCTTAATCTGCATCATTACCTGTTTTTTGTTGATAGTTTCCGCATTTAAGACATGTATATTTCCTGCTGTCATTTAGATATTTTCTATATATTCCATCCATTTTATCTTATAATTATGTTGTCTTGTGTCTATCCATATTGTACTTGATTAAAATATCTAGTGGGTAGGTGCCACTCTCACCATGAACTGTGACATTCGGAGTACTCCTTTTCATTTTCAACATAGTTTTGTAGAATTTTATTTGACAGTTTTTTAAAATAATGTTGTGTTCTCCAAGCCCCATACCTCTGATGCATACACCAGTACGTGGATGACCAATATATTAAAAACATTTTACATTCTAGATCAAGATGCTTTTCTTCATTGATTTAGATCTCTTTTGCGGCTTGCGAAAAAACTACGGTTGTTTTTACAAATAGTACCCATGCATAGGAATCCATCAGTAATCCTAATTGGTTGGCCTCCCATATACAATTCTAGTTGTCTGTGTTGTCATTGTCTAGAAAATATCATTATCTTTGATTTTGAGTAATTTACCCTTAGTCGCCATCCTAGGCAATGGTCATAAAACACATCTAATGCTGTTTGAAGTAATTGTGCTGAGTCATATGCATAGAGAAGGATTACAAGGTTAGAAATATATTAAGGGTTTCATAGGCAATTTCAGCTAGTGATGATAGACCAGAAATGACACGTTCTTGCTGATATTGGTCCAGACCATTAAAAATATGGAGAATAAGAAATGCGAAAGTGGTTTCTCCCTGTCGTACACCAATGTTGTACCAAAAGTAATCATATTCTGATTTGTTATGACATACAAATGATTTCATTGGTTTATACATATTTTTAATTACGTTGAAGAATTTACCTGATATATCGCTTCTTAGAGGTTTCGGAGATTAAGGCGCCATGCAGTATCAAAGGCAAGTTTAAAATCTATAAGGCAGCAAAGATTTTTTTTTTGTAGACGTAACAACTCATTTATTAGGTACAGAGGTAATATACTATCCACAGTTGATCTTCCTTTTCTAACACCTGCCTGCGATTCTGATAACATTTACCTCTCTTCAGCATATATCTTAAGTCTATTATTTATAATGGAAGTAAAATGTTTCCCTGGACAGCTAAGCAGTGTGATGGGCGGATAACTGGCCCGATCTGCGGCGTCACATTTATTGTTGAATATCGGAAATACTTTTCCTACTACTGCGGATGAAATATGCCATGGTGTCTCCGGTAGCATATTTTTTAAAAAGATATATCATTCTGTTCAATAGTTAGCTGTATAGCACAATCTATATCAGATATTATCCGGGGAAAATTATCTACCTTAAAGTTTTTTACAATTTCAAAAAATGTTGTGTTTCCTAATACATAGTCTAGTACACTGCCATTTGTGGTTGTTATGTTTCCTATTTCTTTATCGTGCCCAATCATTCCGTTTAAGATCAATAAATTCATATTTTGGCTTATACTACTTGCTTTACATTGGTTGTATCTGTGTTGCGTCAGGCGCAGTTCTCTTAGTTTTATTACGTCTACATTCGCAGCGTTATCAACATTAAAATAATTAATAGTA